>JAXGGT010032263.1:0-13585 GCA_035583425.1 Marsdenia floribunda
TTCTTTGAGAAGATATTAAAGTGAAAAGGCTTTTTTACCTTTTTAGCCTTGAAGAGAACAATATCTTTAATAAGAACTCTTAGATTAATTTAAATATGGTGTTTAAGCACACCATTGGAGGTTGTTGGCTATGATCACTGGTAATTTATCTCCTCCTTCCAAATATGCATACTTCAGATTATTTGGTAAAGGTTTAAGCTCTAATGTGGGTGGTTTTTGAATGGAAGGAACCATCCTGGTTGGTGTTATCTCTGTGATACTTTTAACATGTTCACTACAACATTTGTCATCCACAAAATTAATAGAATCTGAATGAGGAATTTTGTCATGCTGAGCACATTTCATATAATTCTCAATTATAGAACATGAATGACACTTATCAGATCCAAGAAAGTAGTGAGAACAAGCAATGATATCATCTAAGCCAATGAAATTAGGATATGTAGAAAACAAGTCAATACACACATCAACAACACAGAAATTCTCATATGAAAAATCTAGCATGTTTATTTGAAAAACAGAATGATCCTCTGAGGATGTTTCATAGCATCTAGTATATTGAAATGAACAACATCATCACCAAATTCCATGGTTAAAGTAACATTATGCACATTAATCACAGTTTTAGTAGTTTTCAAGTAAGGCCTACCCAGAATTAATGGTGCATGTCCATTTACCTTGTCATCTTCCATCTCTAAGATATAGAAATCAGCAAGAAATATGAGGTTTTTCACTCTTACCATAAAATCTTCCAAGACTTCTGTAGGATATGTTGTACTCCTATTCGCAAGTTGAACCACTGCACCTATAGGTTTTAGCTCTCCAATCTACTAGGAAGAATAAAATGAGTAAGGCATAACATTTATTGAAGCACCTAAATCCAACATAGCATTAATAAACTGAAGTTCTCCTATAGTGCAGGGTATGGTAAATATCCCAGTATCCCTGCACTTGGTGGGCATTGCTGGTTGGATCATTGCTGACACATTTCTTCCCAAATTGATTTTCTCATTTCCCCTTAGCTTCCTCTTGTTGGTGCACAATTCCTTAAGGAACTTCGCATACTTAGGAATTTGCTTGATGGCTTCTAATAAATGGATGTTCACCTCTACCCTCTTGAATGTATCCATGATCTCTTTTTCCAATTCTGCCTCAGCACGTTTCTTGGACTGAGTCACTCTATTCGGAAATGGTTGGGGTCTACAGGTGGAATCTACAACTTTTAGTTCATGATTTGATGCTTGGTTTGAAGGGAGCTTCTCATCATTTTGTGCCAATTCTGTTGAAGAATTTGCTGGATGTTTTAACTCCTTTCTGCTTCTCAAAGTAACATCATTTACACTACCTCTTGGATTGGGTACGGATTGAAAAGGTAACTATCCGGAACGTTGACCTTTTATCTCATTTATGTGGCTGGCGAGTTGACCAATCTGTGTCTCCAAATTCTGAATGCAAGCTTTAATCCTTTGCTGGAATTGAAGGCTATATTGGTTGCCAACTGCTTCACTAAATCCTCATGGTTAGATTCAGGTTTTGAAGGCTGTTGTGGTTGGAACGACCTTGTTTGCTACTGTTGATTACTTGATCCAAAAAAATTATATCTTAGCTGGTTATTGTTGTTGGGGCTATTGACTAGAAGTAGCTCCATACCTCATATTTGGGTGTTCTCTCCATCTAGGATTATATGTTGAAGAAAAGGGATCATATTTCGGTTGTTGCTATTGTTGGAATGGCCTACTAGGAAAAACTCTAGCACATGTCTTAGTGGTATCCTGCTGTTGAGGACATTGATTTGTAGTGTGCATGGATGAGGTACATATACCACACACAGTGGCAGGAAATTACTTCTGTCCCAAAGCTAATTATCTTACTAAACATGTTAACTCCTCTATTTTGTTTTCCATTCTCTGCTGGTCAGTTGATGATTGAAGTTCATTCACTACCCTGATGGTCCCTCCTGATCTGGTACCATACTGTTGTGCATTCTGAGCCATGTTTGCAATCAAATCCCTGGCTGCAGTGGGTGTCTTGTCCACTAGAGCTCTTCCAGCAGCTGCATCTATCATGCTCCTATCCATAGGTAGAAGACCTTCATAAAAATATTATATCAACAACTGATCACTAATCTGGTGACAACTTACACACAACTTCTTAAATCTCTCCCAGTATTCATGTAAAGTCTCTCCATGATTTTGTCTAATGCCACAAATATCCTTCCTGATGGTAGCAGTTCTTTATGCTAGGAAGAACTTCTCTAAGAATGATCTCTTCAAATCATTCCAGGTTGTTATGGCAGTAGGTTGAAGGTAATAAAGCCAATACTTTGCCGCTCCATCCAGTGAAAAGGGGAATGCCCTAAGCTTAATTTCTTCCTCTAGAATTTCTTGAGGTTTCATAGTGGAACAAACAATATGGAATTTCTTAAGATGTTTATGAGGATCTTCACCTGCGAGTCCATGAAACTTATGCAACATATTTAAGTTCAAAATTAGCATTCACCTCAGGATATTCTATGCAAGAATGCTGTAAATTCAAATCAGGTACTACTAATTCCTTAAGTGTCCTAGCATCATTATTATTTGCCATGTTTTTAGAATTCTCAATTTGCTCAAAATCACCTTCAAAAATATTTTGTAAATCACTAACAAGTTCAACAACAGAAGGCTCTATCTCTATCCTGTCCTTGTATTCATGAATTCTAACTTGCTTATGAAAAATCCTATCTATCTCTGGATCAAATTCAACCAAATTACTTGTGGAGGATCTAGTTTTGCAACAAGTTAAATGAAAAATGCAAAGATAGTAGTAAATTATAAAAACCTACTCAAAACTTCAAAAACAAAATTGAACAACGATGAAAAACATGAAAATTAAGGGAAAAAATACTTAAAAAATCGAAAAAGTGGTCAAAACGATGGAATTTGGCAAAAATCCGGCCTACATCACGACCAAATGTGGTGAGTATTGCTCAGAAGACCCAAAAACCCTTAGCTATCAAATTTCAGCTCAATCGGAGAACAAAAATTTCATGAACAGTGCGCACAAACTGAAATCACCAAATTGCTCACTGAAAATTGCACAGAAAAAACAGAACTAAAGCAAAACTAATTAGCAGTCAATTAATGGATTCCTATTCTAATTATAACGGCTATCGGCTTCCCTGGCAAAGGTGCCAAAATCTTGGTAAAGAATTAAATTCGCGGCTATCGTCAAACCAGCAAAGATTAATTTAAACTAGAAAGCAATATAGTACTTACTAGGTCATCTCCTAGAGAAGCCCTAATCTTTTAAATCAAATTAAGAAACCACTAATCTCAATCCAAATTAAAAAGGGGGAGTTTTATGCTTAACAAAAATTTTAAAAACAAATAAACAAGATGAAAAAGAATGTAAATCAATAATGAGAAATCGAAATCAGCCTGGGGTTGATGCTCCAATTTAATTCTTCCTCGTTCTTCCTAAAATTCTCGAATTGCAATTCTAATCCCTTGATTTAATTCTAATTTAGAATCCTAAATTAGATCCGATCACCTACTAACAATCTGTTAGAATTCGATTAAGCATTAATAGGTTTCCTAGACAATCGTCTAATCCATCAATATATTTTTAATCTAAGACCCGTGAACATCAAAGTAATCCATGAATCCATGAAAAATCCAAATTTGAAAACAATTAAACAAAGATGATTGCACATGATCAATTAACAATCGCCAATAAAATCAAGTTCAATCTCAAGAAAATCCAATCAATCGATTAAACATTCAATCTCATGCTAACGAAAACAAATTTGAAAATTCAAATTACAACCCGATATCAATGACGTTCTGGAACTCTGAATTGCCCTGGTGGTGTGCCTAAACACCATATTTTAATTAGTGTTCTTATTTAAGATATTTCCTTCAAGGCTAAAAAAGTAAAAAGCCTTTTCACTCTAAAATCTTCTTCAAAGAACACTTAAATTGGTCAACAAATTTTGATATTTAATTATAAGCTAATTAATTACTTGGAGAACACTCAATGATCGCCTCTTAATAACCGTCATGGACTCTCACCTAATCCATCTAAAATATCCCGGAGATGACAATTAACTCCTATAAATAAGAGATTTATGAACAAGAACGGAATAAGAACTTCACTTTGATGCTTCATTCACTCTCTGGTTACTCCTTCTCTTTCTTATTCTCTCTCTTTCTCTCCCTTATTTTTACTCTGGGTTTCCTTGTTCTCAATTGATTCATCTCAAGGGTCAATTGACTTTGAAACTCTTTTGTTCCCTTGAACACATTTTTGAGAGATTAATTAAGAGAATTAACACTTTAATTCTGTTTTTCATTTCATTCTTACATAAGAGAGTTCAATCTTCACTAAGGAAACATTAGAAGGCCCCTTTCGGAACCACTTTCATACCCTTTCGGGCATCAAAGCCTTCCCATCGGGAAGACATCTTCCTTTCAAGACCTTGAGCATTGCCTTCGGGAAGCTAGGCTTCCCTTCGGCCAAACTCCTCCTTGCCTTTGGGCATTCCTACTCTTGGCCTTCGGGCAATCTTCCTTACTTTCCTTTTTGGGAAAGTCTTTTGGTTTCCTTAGGGAAACCCTAATTTCCTCTCTTGGAACTTTTTCCTTTGCTTTTTGGTTCCTTGTTTTCACATGTTCATCTTATTTTCCTCTTTTACTCTCTTATATTTTGTAACTTTTCTCTCTTAGTAGAAAATAGTTTTTATCTGATTTCCACCCACATCACCTGGAAGCATCTTCCCCTAGACCGATTACAAGATGTTTAAGCTACCATGATTTCCGAAAATCTCTCTTTCTTTAGATCCGTATTTCTCTTCTTTGTTCTCTGATTTTCTCCAAACCTTCTAATATGATTTTCTCCTCTTTTTAATCCGCCTCCTTCCCATCTTTTAGGGTTTTCTCTCCTTTTCTCTTGGACTTCACAGGCGTCTTCAATTCTAACTCACCTAGCCCGCATCTCTTGCATATTGGGCTTCACTAAGATTATAACATGAGGTCTGTTCTAACTTAATTTGGACTTGGGCTTGAAATAGAATAAAAAATATAATTAAGAAACCCAACAATTTAATATTAATCTTATTAAAGCATAATAATCCAAATAACACATAAAAGTTCTAGGAATAGTAGAGAGATGTATTAAAAATACTAAGTATAGAAGGTCCAAAATGTATAAATCTATATGTTATCAGTGCACATTTAAGACCAAAAGGCATAACTTTCCACTGATAGTGAAAATTTAGAATAGAAAAAGTAGTTTTAAATCTATCAGATGGATCAATACCAAGTTGCCAAAAACTAGCTTGCAAATCAAATTTCGAAAAGATTTTTGCTTTTGGCAAGAACTGATATAGTAAAGATCGTCAAGGAAGAGGGAACTTGTCATCAACCAAAAATGTATTGAGAGTCTGGTAGTTGATTACCAATCTCATTTTTCCATGAATCTGCTCTGTTCTTTTGTTTACATGGAAAGCTTCAGATGCCCATTTTGAAGTAGTGGGTTCGATAAGTTGTTCGTTTAAAAGAGTATAGTTTAGCAGTAGCTAACTTATAATGGTCAAGAGACATACCTGAATGAGTAGCCTTTTGAGGAATCACTGAACTTTGAGTTTTGAAAAGAAGTTTTATGAAAAACTCAAAATTTTTTCATAAAGGATGTGAACATTTTTTCAGAAAATCAGAATGACTGAGAGCACAAGAAAACTTTATAAATTATGCTTTAACATGAACTAAGGGGTCAAAAATCTGATAAAAACTTTTTGCACAAAAATTCCATGGAGAGGCCTGACCTTTGTACAACAAACCTGTGGGAGAAAACCGGAGATTTAGGATTTTATGGAGAAGATGAAACTTGAGAAGTATGTCCTTTTGTGGAGATGTAGAACCAAGAACTTGATGAATGAGAATAATATTTGGGAAGAGTTGAATATGAATAGGGACACTAATAAGATTGATTTTTAAATTTGCACCATTTGCTGCCTTAAAAATCTCGCGACAAGGTTGCCAATACTGGTCAGGTAGAACCTTGGGATTCATAAGTGTGGAAGAAGCACCAGAATCTATGAGTGCAATGACTGGAATAGTAGGAGATCGAAAAGTGGGCAAGATTGAGGCTTGGATTAACGGATATGGCTGAGGGGAGAATGACAAAAGGGTGGATTCAGTAAAAGCATGGATGTCTGAATCTGATGATGAAGAGGTTTCAGTTTCAGACTCTGATGAGGAGCTAGAATCATGATCGGGCTATGAAATAGCCATGATTATTTCTTTAGATGGAGAAACATCTATTTCAAAGAGAGATTCAAGATCAGAATATTCTTCGCCTTCAAGATGTGGAGCTAACTGAATTAGCATTTGTTGTTTCTTCTTTTGATTTGGACATTTATTTGCAAAATGACCTTTCTTATTGCAAATGAAACAACAATCAAACTTAGGCTGTCCTCTATTTTTTTCTTTTGCGGAGAAAACGCTAATTTCAGAATTTCTTTCTAGACTTTCTGCCAAACCTTTTGAGCTTTCGAGAGAATCGATGCTTGTGGAACTTCTTCTTCGAGCTGCAATCACAATTCTTAGATTTGCATTTAATCTCAAGATGTTCCTCAGTACAGGCGGGACTAAATACTTCAGAATGCTTATGGTATTTCTTCTAGAAACGAGTTTGAATACACAGCTTTTCCAAAACTTGTTGCATGAGCTGCCAGATTTGACCAATAGTGATCTACTGCCAATCAAGATTGAAACTGCAAATTTGTCTCATTGTTTCATCAGCTAATTCTTCAGGGACAGAGTTGACATATGCCTGCTTAAGGCTAATATCATCAATTTGATTGATAATGTAAAACCTTTTACACATAAGCTAATAATGCTTTTCTATATCTCGTGGGAGCACCGAGCAACATTTCATTTTAATAAATTCTGTTCTGGCAACAGTAATGTCTTGTTCAGGTTCACCAAGAAAATGTCTTCAAAGGATGAAAATTTCTTCTTCAGGAGATAAGACCTGAAAATATTGCAACTGTTCGCCAATAGAATTCCAGAAGTCAAGAAGACTACCTTCAAACCTTGCAACAAACCTTTTTAGGACAGAGGGCTAAAGTTGTTGCTTCATATCTGTGCCAAGCCAAGCATAGAGAGATTGGAACCTTTCATGCCATTTTGAAGGTGGAATATCATCCAGAGTAAACTTATTATTCCCTACATAATATTCTTGAGGAACTTGCTGCCTCTAGGGAGTTGAGGGTTTTTCATCGTCGAAGTCACTATCTTCCATTTCAACTTTCAGACCTGGTTCAGCCATCATGACATGATCAAAAGCAACGAAGGGATCAAAATCTACAGGAAGATTTGTAGGAAGTAGATTTGACAGAGGAGGGTCAGAAGTAGATATGTTTTTAAGAAAATAGGAGATAGGATTAGGCTGAGAGTTTAAGACAAAAATTTGAGGTATAGAAGAAGCGGCACCAAGGGGATCAAGAATTTCTGTAACAGGAGGAAGTGGAGGAGGAAAAAGTGGTGGAGAAATGGTAGAAGAGCTGGGAATATGCTGGGAGAAAGAAGAGGAGGAAATGGGTATCTTTTCTTTAGGAAGTGTAGGAGGTGTAGGAAGAGGTTGGTGTTGTAGATATGACTGATGATGAGGGAGATCTTTCATAGGGCAAAAGCAGGTGAGTAAGAAGGGGTAGAAGAGGTAAACAAAGGAGGTTGAGTGACTAGAAGTTAAGGGAAATAAGAGGGATGTGTCAGATCTAATTGAGATTGATTCTTTAAGGACTGATACTGAGATTCCAAACTTTTCAATTGATGTTGAAGAGATTGCTTTTCAGAAAGTATCTTTGTCATTTGCAAAGACCATTTAGTTGTGTACTGCACCAGAAAAGACAATTGGTGATGAAGACTGTCTATCCTTGCTTTAATTCAGGAATGGATTTAGTTAGCTGTTGGAGTTCAAAAGAGTGCTTTGTTAAGTTTGTCTGGATAACCTCTTAGAGTTTTCAAGATCTAAGATAGAGCTTTATTTTGCGCGACAGCATTCTCACTTTTCCAGTTTAATGTTACTTCTGCTGCTGAGAGCTGCTTTTGTTGTCCTTGAGCATCCAAAGAAGTAGGATTCTTAACTTTCCAAGCATGGGCAGAATGAGCCTTTTCAAAAGACTACAAAGGTGGAAAATTAGAATCATATGAAGTAGATTCTTGCAGCAGATAACAAAGAGAAGAGGACACATGAGGTGGATCTGGATCTAGATCTAGATCTGGCCAAGGAGTATGGTCAAGAGTCCATCCTTCCGGAGCACATGGAGGAATAGATTGGACTGGTATAGATCTTGGAGTTCCATAAAGGACATAATAATCATATTTGCCACTGGTTCACCAAGAAGACCAAGTTGGGGATCACTATCCTCATACCGAGCTTTTAAGGACCTCTGAGATAATTGTTTCCTTTGTCTGTTTCACTGTCAGGGACGTTGAGGAGCATCATTGTCATCCAAGATATCATATTTGAGACAACCTAGACAATCACAATCAAGAGCATACCATTTATGACCAAAAGAGTCAACACCTTGTAGAACAGGCTTTCCATTAGGACCAACGCCATAAACAAGAGTACTTAATGAAGACCATGAGTCACCATCCATAAGAGAGAATTCAATAGGAAAAACAGTTGAAACTTCATTTCTGCCTGGAAAACGGATTTCAATAGAACCATTCGTGTTTTGCCTATAGATCGGATCAGTCTAAATAGGTTGAGCAATAGCAGAAGAAGAGACTTGTTTCTCATAATTTGTGACCCAAGATATGGGGAAAAGAGACCGTAGTTGTTCCTGAGGAAGTTGCCGGGGGACAAACATACAGTGAGGAGATGCGGAGAATTGACAGTAAGAAAGAGTGCTTCACCATTCTGAAGTTGAGAAGGAAGTGGAAGGTCAAGAGAATAGTTTTGAACTCTATAAGCCATCTGATGATGAAGAGTAGCCATTAGAGTGTTATCCATCTCAGAACCAGCAATTTGAATTTGGACTTTGAAAGTATGTTGGAGAGAGGGATCATCAAGGCACATGGTAAAATTAGGAAAGAGAGTAACAAAGATCGTGCCAAAGTTGAGAGTGCTTTGAACAGTACCAATTACCGAATGTTCATATTTTTGGAACCTAGAATCCAAAAGGGCTAACCTAGACACTATTGGCAAACATTTTCGAGCATGAAGAGGTAAGGCAAGCTTAATAGCACCAAAATGAATGTGAGTGTAACCTTCCCTTTTCCATTTTTCCGGGAATTCCAAAGGAAGTTGAAGAGTCATATACTATTCTTTAGAAGTGGATGCAAGATTTTTTTTTTTTTTAGGAAATACCCGATCAAGATATATTAATGCTGTAAAGATAGCCAATCAAGATGCAAAGCATCAAGTACATGTAGATGAGAAGAGTGTGGCCAGCACACCTCAGATGGGAAAGAGAGACTAAGAGAAGCTAGATTGTGAGCACAACTATTAACAACCCTAAAAATATGAGAGACATTAGTAGGAATAACAGAAAAACATAAAGACTTAATGGAATCTAACAGGTTGCCATGAATTGAGAGATCTGTGGATGCCTCATGAAGTTGCTTAACCAAACTTTGACAATCCATTCAATGATCATAGCCGACAGATACACCTCCCTACATGCGAGAAGACCTTTCCAAAAGGCAACAGATTTAGCATGAAAAGAAGAAATAATCCCCAGCAGGTGACCTACTCCAGAGAGCAATACAAGACCTTGTTGATCTCGTAACACAAAATCGAAACCAGCTCGTCTGGGACGGAAGGACGCATCAATGTTCAGTTTGAGCCAGCCCGCACCTGGTGGCTGCCACTTGGGGATCTCCTGAGGTTGAGATAAAGATGGAGGTATGGAAGGAAATCTATACTCTTGAAATTGCACCAAAAATTCCAAGGATTTCCATACAGTAGTTGGGGCCAAGGACTATTTATGCTGGAAGACCAAAGTATTCCTGTAATTCCAGATAGTCCACAAACAGATGAAAATTTTTTCTAAAGTGGTAGCATCATCCGTAAGCTTAGCATGCAACAATTGAAAAAGATGTAACCAAGATTGAGTTTTGGAGAACCAACTGGGCAAAGGAAACCCTGAGGATGACCACATCTGCCTAGCAAAAGGATATTTAAGGAACGGGTGTATATCAGATTCCAAATCACTGCAGCAGAAAGAACATTCTCCCTGGGGGATGATAGATCTATGTGCCAGATTAGCGCCCGTGGCTAGAGACTCGTGGCACAGCCTCCAAATAAAATGCTACACCTTTGGAGGAACCCTACTACACCAAATAAGATTCCAACCAGCATCCCGAACATAAGAAATACCAACAGTAGAGGTCTAATCTCGAAACTAGCCAGCAACTTTGTAAGCTGATGAAATAGAAAATCTGCCATTCGGTGTGTAGTGCTAAATCAATGTATCCTGACCACTGTGTAGGTGAAGAGGAATAGAGAGGATTAATTCAATATCTCGCGGGTAGAAAAACACCCTCAGTAGTTCCTGCCACTAGACCCCATCTTGTATCAAATTAGAAACTCTAATCTTATCATGGAGAAAACAAAATGGTGTGATGAGCTGGAAGGACAGAGCCATGGGAAGCCAAGGATCCAAAAAAGCCCGAACCGATTGACTATCACCAATGCGCCAATGAAGCCTATTCTTCAGTAAAGTCATGCCATGAAGAATAGATTACCACATAAAGGAAGAACCATTCTGTTTCTTAGCCATATAAAAATCAGTAGAAGGAAAGTATTTGGACTTAAGCACCTTAGACATCAAAAGAGAAGGGTATTGAATGATTCGCCATCCTTGTTTGGCAAGCATGGCCTGACTAAATAAATCAGGCTGCTTGAAGCCAATACCACCATCATACTTAGATTTACATAGCTTATCCCAAGCAACCCAAGCTGCTCCATCACCCCGATCTTTAGAGCCCTACCAAAACCGCTGGATCGTAGAACGAATATCATGACATAAAGAAAGTGGTAGGCGGTAAATTGACATAGCAAAAGTAGGAATTGCTTGCAACACGGATTTAATGAGGATCTCCTTACCCCCTTTAGAGAGTAGTTTCTCCTTCCACCCCTGTGTTTCTTTCCAGACACGATCCTTCAAATATGAGAAGATCCTAGTCTTAGACTTACTAATGAGAAAAAGGTAAACCGAAGTAAAGACCTCCTCCAGACAAATGTGCATCCCAAGCCTTTCAACAAGATGTGCTTGCCTACCCGGAGGGAAATTTCAAGAAAAAAATAAAGAAGATTTCACCACGTTCACCCTCTGCCTGGAAACTTTCTCGTAAGTTTCAATAGTAGAAGTCAGAGCATTCACAGAAGAGTCTGTATCCTGGGGAAATAGAGGACAATCGTCCGTAAAAAATAAATGAGACTGATGTGGGCCTCCTCGTCCCATTTGAATCCCTTTCCAGTCACCTTTGAGCATAGAAGCATGAATTAATTGTGAAAAACCTTCAGCACACAATAAAAATAGATATGGCGAAAGGGGATCACCTTGCCTGATACCCCGGGTGGGCCTAAAAGGAGAGGAAGCTCACTATTAACCAAAACCTGGAATTGTACTGATGAAACACAATGCATAATCAAGGCAGTCATCCAGCTAGGAAAATGCATCTTGCACATAACCCATTGCAAATATGGCCACTCAACTCTATCATATGCTTTCATTATATCAATTTTCAACGCAAATGCATCAGAAGATCTATGAGTATGCTTGGAAGATAACCAATGATAAACCTCAATAGAAATGACAATATTATCAGTAATTAACCTACCACCCACAAATGCACTTTGGGTCTCATTGATGAGTTGAGGGAGAAACCCTTTAAGCCTACCAACAATCACCTTGGAAATTAACTTATACAAAATATTACATAAATTGATAGGACGAAAATCAGTCATGCATGTAGGATCTTTAAGCTTTGGAATCAAGGTAATGAAAGTAGTGCTAAGCATATGCATAGGTTGCCCACCATTCAAACAGCCAAGAAGTACTTTGGAAACTATAGGACCAACAATATCCCAGTGACGTTGAAAAAATAAGGCATGATACCCATCCGGCCCAGGAGCCTTAGTAGCATGCATCATTTTAAGAGCAACCAAAATCTCAGATTCAGTATATGGTCGATCCAGATCTATTTGATCATGTGCGGACAATTGAGAAAATGATATATCACCAAAGCATGAATCATAATCAACATCATAGACTTAATCATGAAAAGACTGGAAAAATAATCCACAGCAATCCGAGACATGTCTCTTTGGGAGGAAAAAAATATACCATGTTCATCTGTAATGTGAGAGATATGACTGCGCCTTTTACGGTGACTAGCATGATGATGGAAGTAAGCAGTGTTTTGATCGCCATTCTGCAGTCAATTCGACCTACATCTTTGCTTCCAATATTCATTCTCAACACGAAGGAGTTGTTGCAAACGAAGATGAGCAGCCTTGATTTGTGCAACCTCCGCATGAGTGGATTCGAAGTAGGAAATTTGTGCCCGGGCAGCCTTGATGTTTTTAGGAAGAACACCATATTTGTTAGAACTCCATTCAAATAAGCTAAACTTCAGCCCCTCCAAACCCTCCATAACCCCAGCAGTGGTAGCACATGTGTCCCCCTTCCAACTCTCCTGGATAATAGTGGTACATTCATCCTCCCTCATCCACCAAGACTCCAAACGGAGTGGTCTTTAGCGGGGACAAGATTGCAAAGGACGGCACTGAAAAATATTTAAGATAAGCGCACGATGATCCGAGGAAACCGTTGGTATTACCTTGATAAAGCTAGCTAGAAAGGATTGCATAAACCGGATATTACCAAAACTTCGATCCAATTTGGACCGAGTAGCATCTGCCCCTAATCGGGCATTCCACCGTGTAAACTGGCCACCATGCATTAGAAGCTCCTGAAGGCACAAATCTTGGAGTACAGCACGGAAATTGTGGATCAAATAACCTGGTCTCACATTCTTGCTTGTGGTTTCGGATTGGAGGAGGATTTCATTGAAATCCCCCATAACATACCAAGGAGCAGTCTGTGAGAAGCCAATTTTGCGCAACAAAGTCCAAGATTCTTGGCGTTGTGAAGCAGTCCAATGTCTATAAAATTCCGTCACATATACCACTCCATCCCCCAAGCCTTTGTCAATCCCAACATCAATGTGCAAGCCGATAAAGAAAGGAGTTGAATATCCAAAGGATCATTCCACAAGAATGCTAATTGATGTTGCTGAAAAATGCAATCAAATGAAAACCTCCTCAAGGTTTGGGGAGATGAAAATGTATCCCTAAGAGAAGAGCAGTTTCCCGATGGAAAAACTGATAACCCGATGGGAATATCAAAGTGCAGCCTGGAAAAGTGCTTTCCAAGGATTGAATCTTTCTCTAAAGGGCTCTAGAAAACCTTATTCGAGTAGAAAAATGGATTAAAAATGGATTCTAAGGGTTGAATCCGATGGGTAGAAGGCAATGAAAGAATCGAGGGCCTTCTAAAGATAAGGGAAATATCAGAGAAGAGTCT
>JAXGGT010032281.1:0-13583 GCA_035583425.1 Marsdenia floribunda
CCGGCGTAACGTTTCGAACCCTAGGCCATTGCACGACTGTTTGGCCTAAATTAGGCCAAACTTGGTATAAACCCAAACATATATGATTAATTTTTTGAAAGGAAGAAAAAAATGAAATGACTCCATGTCACTTGCACAATTTAGAATTTTCTTTTTTTTCTTTTTTTTTTTTTTGCAATTTGAGGGTAAATATTTATTCCTCTTACTAATTATTATTTTTATGCCATTTATATAAGTTTTGATTACTTTATATTAATTAATTAATTAATAAATATGGTAATTTAAAAATAAAAATAAATGTTACCAATTTTTTAAATTGACGTATATCAATCTTATTTATAAAACTTAAATATTTTAGATGTAATAAAAATAGTCATATTTTAATTTATACACACACACACATATATATATGCACTCATAATTTTAAATAGCTAAACAAAAATTTGTCCAAGTATAATTCCTATTTTGACTGATAAAGTTAGAAGAATAGATTTACAATTTACAATTTACAAGGGGCCAAAAGAAAAAGGGGGAAGTTGTTTTATATAATTGTCAATTGAATCCACATCATAGATGGTCAATTAAATTGATTGTATTCACATTCCACCGACCCTAAAATTTGTAGACACCTTTTCTTAAATTTTGAAAAACTCTACAACCAAACAAATTCAGAAATAAAAAAATTAGAGAAATCTTTAATTACTATTAATATTATTAATAATGAATTCACACGAAAAATACTTTCTTACATTCATGAAAATTAAATTAATTTATTAATTACTTATTTTAATAGGAAAATTTACTGGTTTAGTCCTATAATTATTCTCGTTTCTTTGATAATGTCCTATAACTTTTTTTTCTTACTTTAATTAGTCTCGTAACAATTTTTTTTTACTTAAATTATTCTTTTCAGCTAAATTTTTTCAAATTTTTCAGTGCCCACCTAATGTGAACAATAATTGAGAGGCATTTTCGGTAGTTTTAGTTCTGAAAAACATAGAAACTGAAATAGAGAAAAATTTTCACTCCTCCAATTATAAGGCTTCTTTGAGTAAAAAAAAATATATATATTTTGACTACAAATTTGGGCAAATTTTTAACCGTAAATTTGGACAAAATTAATTTGAAGTAAAAAATTTACCCAAATTTACAATCAAAATTTTGTTTTTTCACTCAAAAAAGAAGCCTTACAACTGGAGGAGTGAAAATTTTCTCTTCATTTCATTTTCCACATTTTTTAGAATTGGAACTACCAAAAATGTCCCTCAATTTTTGTTCATGTCGGCTGTGCAACAGGCAAAAATTTGGTCGAAAGAACTAATTTTAGTAAACAAAAATTATTACGGAACTAATTAAAATAAGAAAAAAATTATAAGATCTTGTCAGAGAAACATAAATCGTTATAGGACTAAACTAATAAATTTTCCATTTTAATAAGATAAATATTTTTAAAAATTAAAAAAAAATTGTACAAAAAGCGTTGTGTTATATTTGAACAATTATTTTTTTTTTTTCCAAGAAATTTATTTTTGAAGAAGAAAAGTAGAAGGAAAAGGAAAAAAGTGTTTGGTAAATAGTTGTTTAGATAAAATTTTATTTTGAAAAAAGTATATTTTATTTTACTGGTATGATAATCATATATTTATATGACTATAGTATTTTTTTAAAATTTTTGAAGTTATTTTTACCTCTAATAAATAGTGTTTCAAACTCATGATTTTTTTAGACAAAATTTCTAATATTTTTTTTTTCTTACATATGTCAAAGAATGTTCAAACATATCTATTTTTAAATTATAATTATCCAAATACAATTTTAATCCTTTTCTTTTTTTTGGATAAGTCAATCTTAATCCTTTTCATGTGCATAAAAAATAACAAAATATAAACTTCTGTAGCATCCTCATAACACTCAGAAATAATTATAAATACTATTATGTAAGGGTGAGAAAAAAAAAAAAAAAATCCATGAAAATGAGATGACTAAAATTTAAGATGGCTTAGGTCGGTGCTCCGCTGGATTTCATAGTCATTCTGGTTTTAGTAATTTAATATGTTAGCTGCCAGGTTTGACACATTCTTCTGTCTCCTTTCTTTTTTCTTCTTCTTTTTTTTTTTTTTTTTTTGATAATTCTTTTTCTTCTTCTTAGTATCAACACTTTTTTTTGGTAAATTTCTTAAGTGTCAACACTTAATACATTTTTTTTTTTTTGGTCGGTTTTTGATAGTTACACTTAATACATATTTGTCCAAGCAAACGACAACTTGCTTCATCTGTGGCGGCATACCATTTTATGAATTTCACCGACCTTCAATACCGGTTGGAGTCGGTCGGAACCCTCTTTTGAATACGTAATCCAATTTACTACTTTTTCTGGTTAAAACAAAATTATATTCTCCATCAAAATACAATAATAATTTACGAGAGAATTCCTCCTCCTACTGCGAATGAATGCCACATATTAGAAGGACTTTGAATAACAGACCATCTAACAAATACTCAAGAATGAAAGCCTTATTGTAAAATGTGCTCAAGAAAGAAAGGATCTTTTTGCATATTAGTTTTGTTTTATATATATATTGAAGTTTAGTTCCATACGAAAATAAAGTAATAGCCTAATAGAATGATTCCTTCACTTAAATATTTTTGTTAATGTTTTTGTCTTGTATTATTTATAAGATTCAAAAATATAACATTTTTAGAGTTCTACTCGTAACAGAATTGTTAATAATGTCATTAAATAACTATATCTATCGTCCCACAGTAATTAGAAGTCACAAATTATATGATGTCTTATATGATGTCATCTATCTGTAAATAGAGAGTGTATCTCTCTAAATTGGGTCATAATTTTTGCATTGGTGGATCCTAATGAATCGTGTAGGTGTAGAATAGTTAATGATATGCACGTGAGAATATAGTTAATGATGTGCACGTGAGAATATAGAGGAAAACTATAAATAGTTTTCTTATATTGGTGGACATATCAAAGAGGAAGAAAACAACAGAAACTAGAGAAAGTTTTTGGGGGATTTTTCTGGGAGAGAAAAATAGAGAAATTAGAGAGTTTTTGAGAGAGTTTTCTTAAAGTTTTGGATATGTCAAAATTGTTAGGTGCATATGAATCGTTGTACTTAATTTTCATTGACAATGAAATTATTCGGAGTTGATCCTGTGATTTTTTCCTGATAGGCTTTTCCATGTTAAATATTGTGTTGTCTTTTTTTTCTCATCATCTATATCTCTATTGATGGAAATCAGAGTTTTTATCAGAGTTAAGAAACGCAACAAGTGATATCAGAGCGCCAGGTTATGGTTTTGTAAACCCTCTATATAAGTAATCTCTTTGAGAGGTGAATTAGAGATAATAGAGGTAGAGAGAGTCTGGGAAGCCAAGAGAGGGAGAAAGATAAGGAAAGAAGTTATACAAAATTTTCTATTTTTAAGACTGACAGTCAGTTTTGTTTAGACGATCAAGTCGTCAAATCACCCCCGATCGGGCTGAATTTTTGGAAGCGGGTAAATGAGACATTTTTCTTAAATCTGAACAGTGGAGATTGGATTTCAACGGTTCAATTTGAATATATTAGTTTTGCAACAGAGAACTCCGTTTTTGGTGATTCTATTCCTTTTTTTCATCTCTTTGTTTTTATGAAGTTTAATTACTTCTTTGGGACTGTATTTTCAATCTATTTTTTATTCATTTATTGGTTAATAGTGAAATTTGGGATGGACTCAAGAGTCTCGTGGTTTTCCCTATAGGGTTTCCACGATAAAAATTGTCTTCTTTAAAATTGTTTTCTTTTATCTTTTTACATTTGTTGGTTATTTTTCGGGTTCCTAACATATTCTTACAAGTTTAGGAGATATTGATAAATCAAATTTTCCTTTCATATATTGGGAAAATTGTTAAATTCTCCCATCAGGTTGTTGAGCTATCAAAGTGCCAGGCCAAGTGATTGTAGGTGGAGCAATTAGAGTCAAGTGGAGTAAGATGGACAGAGAGCTTAGTGGAGCTAGGTCTATCTGAAGTTTAGCCAAGTTGAATCGGATGGATGATATTAAAGCTAGGGTGGAGCTTGATTATCATCTTTGGGCATTTGATACGAAAAAAGGTTGCTTAGAAGAAGAGTTTAATGGTGATTTAGAAGAAGAGATATGGGTCAATAGGATTTTATTGACATTAATCTATGAGTTTGGTAAGAGATTGGTAAGCACAATATATTACGCACACGATTTTACACTATGATTGAACAGGCTATGAATCCCAACGGTAAATCTAAATGAAACAGGTAGATCTACGGTGGTAAGATGATATGGTTATATGTAGAAATTTCTTCACAATCTCTATATATGGATATTTGATTTTTTATATATTTAATTTTTTTCTCGAGTAAATCTTGTTTTGCAAATATTTAATTAGTGAGCTTTAGGTAATGTGACTTTGTCCTAAAGTCATGGAGAATTAAATATCTTTGGGCCAAGAGAATTCTAATAGTTGCGTGGTTTTGTCGCTTAAGGTGGAGTTTTGGAAATCACACATGGTTAGGAGATCTGAATGAAGCGAGAAAAGTATGAAGATAGTCATCTACAAGGTGTGAGGTGAAATCCTGCTGCAAGTTGAACTTTAAAGACGGAATGTTGAAGGCGGAATGCAATCCAAGGTGGAGATTGTTAGGGTTTTTGTCTCCTTTTCCTAATAGAATTCAAAAATATGACATGTTTAGAGTTCTATTCGTAATAGAATTGTTAATAATGTCATTAGATAACTATATCTACAGTCTCACAGTAATTAGAAGTAAAAAGTTAAATGAAGTCATCTATCTATAAATAGATAGAGTGTATCTCTCTAAATTGAGTCATAACTTTTACATTGGTGGATCCTAATGGATCGAGTGTAGGATAGTTAGAGATGTGCACATGAGAATATAGAGGAAAACTATAGAGAGTTTTCTTATATTGGTGGATATATCAAAGAGGAAAAAAACAATAGAAACTAGAGAGAATTTTTGAAAGAATTTTCTTAAAATTTTGGATATTTCAAAATTGTTAAGTACACATGAATTGTTGTACTTACTTTTCATTGATAATAAAATTATTCAAAGTTGGTTTCATAATTTTTCCCTAATAAAATTTTCCATATTAAATATTATGTTGTCTTTTTTTCTCATCATTTATATATATATATATATATATATATTGATTAGTATCAAATTTTTTGTTAGAACTGAGCAACCCAGCAACCTGCACTTTGACTCAAGATTTCAAATTTTACTTAGGACAACCTTGTGTCAAATGTTAGTCATGTGCTACTATCTTGAAAATCTGTCTCATAAATCCCTCTCAAATTAGTCGATAAGGATACTAAGTTATCAAAAAAAAAAAAAAAGAGAAAAATTGTGTTCCATACATGTCCGATTTAGATACAAGAACTACAATGAGAATAACAGCAGGAAGATTTTGTCAATTTCTTTTCATGACTGTTGCATACTGCAGAATATACAGAGGAAGAAGAAGAAGATGGATAGTTATCTTCTGTTTATTTAGCTACAGCTCTGCTGCTTGGCTTGAGTAAGTATTGATGACGCATATACAAGAATCAACATTGTCAGTTAGGAAATTGATGCGAATTTCTTTTAAGTTGACAGACAAAAATAATAATAATAATAATGAAAATGAAAATTGACAAAGAAAGAATTAAAAATGTCACTACATACATCATTCTAAAGTTGACCATTGATCTTGTATGTATAATGTGAAATGAAGAGGCAATTTCAGTTGAAAGCATTTGAAATGGCATAGATGAAGTCCAAGAACCCTGTTCCTTTCAGAAGGCCTTTACCAGTCAAGAGTTCAAAATCTAACAGCAACAGAAAACCGATTACCGCTGCCTTTCCGTTTATCAGTTCATTCTTCCCGGTGAATCCAAACCCTCCTGATTCATCATCAACCACCATTCTCACCTATGAAATACATACATAGTGGAAGAAATCATTAGATCAGAAATTTTTCTTGGGGTGGATAAGATGTTGTTCTTCTAGGATAACTTTTTTCTTTTTTTTCTTTTTCTTTTGTCTTTACCTCTTCCACATTGACATCGGTGGCTGTTACTCCAGGTTGAGCCTTTCCACTGAACACAATTTCTGTTGCTGCATCAGATTTCACACCTCCACTAACACTTATGCAGATATTGTCACCATCAATCTTCACTGAATAAGTGAATAATTTTCTTAAAGGGGGTGTGAGAACCCTCAACACTGGATTATTAGGATACCACTCCTTAATGTCTCCAGTTTGTAGATCAAATGTGCTGTCCGTTGTAGGGCAAACAATACATCCATCCTATTTAGGAAAAAGAGCATTTATTTTTCTACTAACAATAATTTCACAAAGAGCAACAACACATACAAAACACAAAAGAGAGAAAGGAAAAAAAAAAAAAAAAAAAAAAAAGAAGCTATATGTTCATGATTGGCAAGATGCTCATCATCTTGAAGCTATCAAACTCACGCAAGTTGCTCAGCACTAGCCTTATCAAGAATGAAAGGTTGTCCAGTAAAGCAAGGCATGAACCTCATCTGAAGTCCCAAGCCTATTGTTCGTGCATATACCTGTCTAGTGGTACTAAGACAAATGGTGGATCCAATGTGTTCAAATCCATGACGATATGAACTAACCATATGTGGGAATGCCACATCCGTCATGAATATTGAATCAAAGTTGAATAGATCAGAAAGTCTTATCAATTAACAAATGCAATATTCCCCCCTACTGAGGGACAAAAAGTTCTACTCGATACCAGGAATATTAAATCAAGCACTAGACTTTAACACCGGAAATATGCCTAGGACATCTGAGAAATAATCACGTCAAATCTGGTCAGCTGGTCTCCTTGTCGACCCAACTCGCCTTGAACCCTAATTTAAGTTACACTTTCTCTATGAAACTGGACTGGCTTCAATCACCATCTTATTCCAGCAAAACCATAATATGTTGCAAAAGGAGTGGAGCCTCACACTTCTCAAAGGAACATCATTCATATTGCTTCTCTCCATTTTCTTATGTCAAGGTACAATGATTGTATAAGGTTTCAAAAGGTTCTAAAGGAAACCTTTCCTACTCAATGATCACATAGGTTACCTATGAACAATGTAAAATGATTTTTATATTGTCGGCCAAATAAACCAGTCATGCCTCATCCTCAATTTTTTCTTATAATGTCCTGTATTTTTCCCCTATAATATCAAAAGATTTCTAATCGAACTTCTAATAACCAATTAACCATCTCTAATCCCAAGGAAACCTTCATTTTTTATGGAATTTCATAAGTCATAGGCAAAATATCCTAAGGACACCTACTGGTCCTACACTGAAGTGGCTAATAAAATATCAACTCCGCTTGCTCCAAAATTGAGTCCTTCAACCATTATTATCGAGTTTGATAAAGCATGATATGCCACATTGATATAGATTCTATATGCTTCATCTTTAGATTATTGTTAAACTTCAAATGGTGACCATCTATCAGAAAAGAACACCACAATTCTCTTCATCATCCATCTCGAGAAACTAATTAGGAAAAATTGCTACAAGGCCGTCCAATCATCCCCATTCTTGACTCTTCAAGCAAACGAATCCATCAACCAAGTTTGATAAAGTTAAAACGACAATGATACGGCTTCCATTTCACCATCTATTCCACCTATGATGAGATTGTAATAAAATACCTCCCATTTCGTTAAGGAATATACATAATAAAGCACACAATTGAAGGCGACAGAAAAAACAAACCTGGGTTAGTTTAGCATTAAGCAAGCCTTCAGTGTAGGCACCTTCAGCAGGGGATTTATTCTCAATTGCAAAGATTTCATTTTTATACCATAATAGCAATATAGTTTCTCCATCTTGAATGATTAGGCGGCGCTCACCTTTGGGCAGTGCCACCAACGGCACAACCGGAACCCAGTTCTCATTATCCTTTGGAAAAGTGGGCGCCTCCTCAGCCTGCGACGATGAAGAAGAAGAGGAAGAGACCTCAGTTGCTTTGCAAGAAACGTGTAATCTCTTGGGCAGATGACACAATCTCAGCGAGCTGTTCGCAGACTTGGTAAATAATGAGGGTGAGGGTTTGACAGTGGAAGCTGTGCTGGGTGGGCGTGGCGGAGTGCGGCGGACGGTGAGAAGGCCAGTGGTGGAGAGTTTGGAGACGATGGCGGTGGCCATGATTTATTTTATGGCGGAAAAAGGCCGAGCAACAGTGCGGAGGGAAGATTTTGAGAAGGTGTGAGAGAAATGGAGAAAATGAGAGGAAAAATCATCTGGCCACAGAAAAACAAGATAAAATGCCAACAGAAGAAGGAATGGCTCTCATACTCAGCACTTCTCCTCATTTCATTCATAATATTTATTTTTCATTTTTTTTCTTTTTTCTTTTTTTTTTTTCCGTCTTCATGCAATCCAAGAGGAGTATTCGTTTTGCTTAAACTTGATGGCCCTCGGGCCCAAAACTACCGTGAAATTGCTTCCTTATTTGGTAAATTGTGTGTACTTTGACTACTATACATGATTAAAATATAAGCATAACATTATAGAAAATTAGATATTTTAGTCTCCATATTATTTTTCTTTGAAAAAATTAATCCTTTTTTTTTAACGTTTTTAGTCCCTAAATAAAAATTGATTAAATAAATAAGTCATTTTAGTCATATTTTTACTTATTTTTGACAGCGGCAAAAATCACATAATTTACACGTATATATTTTTTGAATAGATAAAAATACACTTATTTAATAGTACATTTACAAATCACATGATTTTTGACACAGAAAATAGGAAAAAATATATCTAGAAGGACCTATTTATCTAATCAATTTTAATTTAGGGACTAAAAAAATTTTAAAAAAAAAATATAAGAACTAATTTTTCTAAATAAAAATAATATGAAGATTAAAATATCGAATTTTCCATAAAATTATTTTTAGTAGGAATTCAATTTAGTATCTTTTATTTTTTATTGTGTTATAAGACAGTTCGAGTCAAACTCAATTCTATTGCATATGGTGGTACTTAGATAAAAAGAGTCGAGTACGGGATACCAACTTATTCTCCAAAAATAGCTGCTTTGTATTTGGTTCTTAAAAGCTGACTTGATCATTTAAAAATATGGTTAAATTTATATGATGTAATGTTCAGATCGTTGGTTACATATGTATAGACTTAGCATTGTCTTTTTCTTACTGATTTATAAAATATAAATTTGAATATTAATAAAATAATAGTATTTGGTATATTTATAATATAATCAAAATATAATTAAAACATAATAAAATATTTTTTTTAAAAATACTATTTTAAAATATATATATATATATATATAAAAATTAATATGTGTCGTTGATTTATCCTCTTATATGAAGAATAATTAATCAATATTAGTATTACTAATTCAAGGATATGGTAGAAAAATGAGTAGTAAATATAATCTTAATTTATTATCCTATAAAGTTAAAAAAGAAAAAAAAAAAAAAAAAACCTTTAAAATTGTGACGAATTAAAAGAAATAAAGGAAATAATGACTAATATGTTTTTCGAAAAAATATTTAGCAAGTGATGAATTAATTAAAAATAAGTTTGGAAATAATAAAAAAATATATATTTTATTAATTAAAGAGATGGATCAGTCAAAAAATAAAAAATTTTAAATTTTAAACCCTAAACCTACTTAACACCTAAAATTAGTAAGTCTACTTAACACCTTCGCATTTCATCACTTTCTATATCCTTAGCTCTCCTTATTCTCATAACATCATCCATATCAGTACTACTAAAACTCATGATGAATAAATTACAACTTCGCAAGGAGAAGTTGAAAGGTTAAATAACACCTGTAGTACGATCTGAAGACATAATTAGACACTTGAAACACTCTATTAGACAAAAGTAGGATTGGATGAAAGTTACAAGAAATGATAGCTACCACAAGAATCTGCAAACACAAAATAAAGGATAGTCAACAGTTACTCTTGGTGTATATTGATAAGCAACCTTTGAAAATATTATTTCAAGTTCGAAAAGGAAGACAAATATAATGAAACTCCCATTGCCTCTTCTTTCTCTTTCGACATAATGTATTAGGTATAGGATTCGCAGTTGTCACAGAAGGCTCCAAATAGTCCACCTTCCCTCTCAATCCATTTTCTGAAATATATGGAACATAAAGAGTACTAATATGAAAATAGGAAAATTAATTAGTTTAGTCCTATTTTATTAGTTTTTTTACTATTTTGATTTGATGCAAATATTTGGACCGCTCAGGAGGGCTCTTCCGTATAGTCTGAAGGATCCTTCCAAAATGCTTTAACTTAATCTTGACTTCCTTTCCTACAAAACAAAAGCCAATAGGGGAGGAAGATCCCTTAGGCTCCTCCGATACTCAAGTTAGCAACAGATAAAAACGTCAAAACAAAAGAGTCCAAGTTAAAGGGTCCAAGTCAACATACATTTTTGTACACAAGTACAAGTATAAATATATTGATAACAATAGAAAGAATGTATAAAAATACGATTTGGGATAAACAAGTTCTCTTCATGTAAATACTAAAATGCCCCTACTTACAAATGGGCTTTAAAAGATTAAAATGGGCCTTATATCACTCACGGGCCTTAACCACCATAAATGCCCATTAGAAAATTAAAATCATAATTTGGACTTATTTTTATAACTATGGGCTGGCCCTGTGATTGGGTCTGTATTATCATAAAGGTGGAAAAATATTTAAGTGTGATATAGATGGCTATTCTGAGAAGAACCTTCAGGCAGAGATGAATGTGTGAGGGAATGCAAAAGTGAAGTGGGGATGATTGTTCTGAGAAGAACATGCATGTAGAGATGAATGTGTGGAGGACTGTGAAAGTGAAGTGGTTAAGAATGATGTGAAAAGAAAATATTAAAAGTACGAGAGGTGAGGAAAGTACCAAAGAGGTGTATAGATATATGTGTATATATATTGAGTAATATATGTATATGTGGAAATGAAAATAGTTATGAATCATGTAATATATATATATATATATATTGAAAAGTATGAGAGGTTGGTGGGGAGTCTGAGGATAGAGATGTGTGTTTGTATATTGAGATATATATATATATATATCTATGTATATGTGAAAAAGAAAGTAGTTATGAATCATGTAATATATATATATAAATATATTGAAAAGTATGAGAGGTTGGGGGGGAGTTTGGAGGAGGTGTCTAGAGATGTGTGTATATATATTGAGATATATATATATATTATGTAGAAATGAAAGCCATGGGTCAATTTATGATTGGAGGACTATGGGAGGGTATTCAAGTTTGCATAAAGACGAGAGAAAAGGAGAGATGCTTTTCATTTTTCAATTTCTCCTAGCATTTGTGATAAGTGGAAATTTTGTTGTGGCTTGGGAAACGTACCTTTAACCGAAATTTATATTCCAATTGAATTCTAGTGAAAATTGTTAGTATTTGATCTATCATAATTTAATTTTCAATCGAGTTGGGTGTTTTTCACGGAGTAACTGTTGACTATCCTCTATCTTTGTGTTTGCAGATTCTTGTGGTTACTATCATTTCTTGTAACTTTCATCCAACCCTACTTTCGTCTAACAGAGTGTTTCAAGTGTCTGATTATGTCTTCAAATCGTACTACAAGTATCATTTAACCTTTCAACTTCTCCATGCGAAGTTGTAAGTTATTCATCATGAGTTTTAGTAGTACTGATACAAATGATGTTATGAGAATAAGGAGAGTTAAGGATATAGAAAGTGATGAAGCCTCATCCAGTGAAGTGAATGCAGAGGTGTTAAGTAGGCTTACTAATTTTAAGGGAGAAAGTAAGGTGATGGATGATAGTGAGGAGGAAAAGACGAAAACAGTTGTCATGGAGATTGTAGGAAGTGAAGAGAGGGTTACAGAAGGCTTAGAAGGGATGTCCGAGGGATTGATGGAAGCAGCCTCTGATGTTGGGGGGTATTCTACTAAGGAAGACAGGAGATTTCCCAAGTTAGAAAAGGAGATTTTTAGGTGTGGGAGAGTGAGAGTGGTGCAAATGGTGTTTTCAAGAACTCAAGGTGGGAAGCATTATGTTTCTGTATATAGATGTATGAGTTATGAGGTTGAGCTTCCATATATTTCAGAAGATGGATCGAGAGGGAAGGTGGACTATTTGGAGCCTTCTGTGACAACTGTGGATCCTATACCCGATACATTACCGTTGAAAGAGAAGAAAGAGGCAATGGTAGTTCCATTATATTTGTCTTCCTTTTCG
The DNA here is from genome assembly GCA_035583425.1 of Marsdenia floribunda. Classification (NCBI taxonomy): domain Eukaryota; kingdom Viridiplantae; phylum Streptophyta; class Magnoliopsida; order Gentianales; family Apocynaceae; genus Marsdenia; species Marsdenia floribunda. The sequence goes on from JAXGGT010032281.1 coordinate 12,310, forward strand.
AAATTGAAGATGGAGATGAAACCACCATAAGAAAGGAATATGACATTGGAATGGACTATGAAATTATATTTCCAAAGAGAAAAACTTTGGTGGATCTAGCACCGGAAGGTTGCTTATCAGCATACTTAGTGCAATTAAGGGCATGATTAAAGTTTCCTCTTCATCCCTTGTTCAAGGATGTGTTGAAGTTCTGGCAACTTCAATTGGGTCAAATAACACCTAATGGTGTTAGGTACATTATTGGGTTTATTGTGATGTGTAAGATACATGGGTGCCTGTTAGTTTAGATGTGTTTAGACATTATTTTTACATTTCACAGAAGTATGCGACAAAGGATGGTAGGGGGTTTGTTTACTTCACCAGGCGATCGCAATCTGTACAGTTGTTAGATCAACCTACAAGTGTTCATAGTTGGAAAAGCAATTTCTTGTTTATTAAACATGCTAAGTTTCAAGAGGATGCGATTTTGTTTGCTTGGAACAAAAGGAATAAAATGAATAGTTACTATAAGAAGTATGTTGGGATGAAGGTTCTTGTAGATAGTATTTCAGTGTTGGATAATCGTCACTTTTGGTTGAACCTTCATTTAGATTGGCAAAAGGTATTTTAGAAGCTGCTGGATTATGTGGGAAGGGAGATACTTATGGCTTTTAAGTGAGGGACTTGCATACTTTATATACATATTTTTGTTTTTACTATCATTATTTTTTTTTATTCATTCATATATATATATATATATATATATATGTACATATTTGCACTATCTTAATACAAGAAGTTTTAATGAATGTGTTTATAATATGAAGAATGTGTAGAAATTGATCTGCAACTATGTTGTTTTGGCAAGGGCTTCTAGTGTGAATATGATTACCAGTTCTCTTCAAAAAGCTACAAAATGAAAGGGTTGTGGTGAGTTTCTCGAGTATTATTTTAAGGTGTTGGATGAACCTCCTTTAGAATGTAGTTATTCTTTTGACGAGTTTTTTTTGTTATGTTCTAGGTCAGTTCAATGAGAAAAACTCAAAGAAAGTGAAAGTGAATGAGAAGAAAGGTGACGGAGGATCATGCATGGTGTCACAACCGAATGTGGAAAAAAACGTCAAAAGAAATTATACCAAAACCAGTATCTTCAAAGAATTTTGGTCCTACCATTAAGAGGACACCTTTGAAGCCTTATGGAGTGGGGAAGAGTATAAGGACTGGTAAAGGATAAATTCGCGGTTGTCGTCAAACCGGCCAAGATTAATTTAAAAACTAGAAAGCAATATAGTGCT
>JAXGGT010032301.1:0-11433 GCA_035583425.1 Marsdenia floribunda
ATGTTCCTCAAATGACCAAGAATCTGATATCATTGATGGATCTAGACAAAAAGGGTTTCAGTTTTCGAGGTGGTGATGGTGTTATACATGTCTGCAAAGGTTCTGATGTAGTTCTGAAAGGTGTTCAGCGGGGTAGTTTGTATGTTCTGCAAAGCTCTACCATAGCAGGTTTTGCTGCAGTTGTGTCATCTGAGGTTCAGAAAGATGACATGACCAAACTATGGCATATGCAACTCGGTCATATGTGTGAAAGAGGGATGCAAATTCTGCTAAAAGGAGATCTTCTTGACGGCCATAAGGTTCAACACCTTGACTTCTGTGAAAACTGTGTCTTTGGGAAACTACATCGCAGCAAGTTTCCTAAAGGAGTTCACAGAACAAATGGCACACTTGATTATGTCCACTCTGATTGTTGTAGCCCTTCTCGCGTTGAATCTCAAGGAGGTCACAGGTATTTTCTGTCGATGATCGATGATTATTCAAGAATGACTTGGGTGATTATGATGAAGCATAAAAGTGAAACCTTTACGAAATTCAAGCAGTGGAAGGCACTAGTGGAAAATCAAACAGGGAAGAAGATCAAAAGGCTGCGAACTGACAATGGTTTGGAATTTTATTCGTCTGATTTTGATGAGTTCTGCAAGAATGAAGGAGTTGCTAGACATCACACAGTGAGGAATACTCCTCAGCAAAACGGAGTTGCAGAACATATGAATCAGATACTTCTGGAGAGAGATAGGTGCATGCTCTCAATTGCTAGTTTAGCAAGAAGGTTCTGGGCAGAGGCGGTAAGTACATCGTTATATGATAAACTGTGGACCTCACTCAAGTATTAACCTTCAAATTCCTTATGAGGTATGGTCAGGTAAGTCCGCTGATTATTCCATTATGAGAGCTTTTGGTTGTACATTTTATTATCATGTACTGAGGGTAAATTGGAGGCACGAGCTAAAAAGGGGGTATTTGTGGGCTACAGAGATGGGGTTAAAGGGTATAGAATTTGGTCTCCATCTGACAATAGAGTTATACTTAGTAGAAATGTAATTTTTGATGAAACTTCTATGTTTAACCTTACTGTGAAGTTAGTGGTTGTATCAAGAAATGATAGTGATGACAAACAGGTGGAGACGATTGAGTTAGAAGTAAAATATCAAGACCCTGTGTCAAAAATCACGCTACCAGATTCCGTACCACCAGAAACTCAATCATTGGCAACTAATTTGCACAGTATAGCTCATAATTGATCTAGAAGGATCAGAGTTAGACCACCGAAGAGGTATGGATTTGATGATATGGTGGCTTATGCACTGCAGGTTGCTGAAGAGGTGGATACTCATGAACCATCCACCTATAGAGAAGCTGTTTCCTATAGCGAATCAGTTCAATGATTTGCTACAATGGGAGATGAGATGGAGCCACTTCACAAGGAGCTAGTCAAACGGCCTAAGGAGAGGAAGATAGTCACCTACAAGTGGGTCTTCAAAAAGAAGGAAGGAATTTCACCTGCTGAGGACATTAAGTATAAAGCTTGTGTTGTTGCAAGAGGGTTCACTCAAAGAGTAGGGGGTTGATTACAACGAGATATTCTGGCCAGTGGTCAAACACACTTCTATCAGGGTGCTACTAGTAATAGTTGCACATCAGAATTTAGAACTTGAGCAACTAGATGTGAAGACAGCTTTCCTACATGGGGAGTTGGAAGAAGAGATTTATATGACTCAACCAGATGGATTCCAAGTTCCTGGGAAAGAAGACTATGTTTGCAAGTTGAAAAAGTCCTTATATGGGCTAAAGCAGTCTCCAAGGCAATGGTACAAGAGGTTTGACAATTTCATGGCAAAAATTGGATACAATAGGAGTCCATATGATTGTTGCGTGTACTACAACAAGGATGAAAATGATTTGTTTATTTACTTAGTTCTCTATGTAGATGATATGTTGATAGCAGTAGAGAACAAGTCTGATGTTCAGAGGTTGAAGGGTCTACTCAAGGCTGAATTTGAGGTGAAAGATTTGGGTGCAGCTTCAAAAATTCTGGGAATGGAGATTTATAAGGATAGAAGTTAGAAGAATTTCTTCTTGTCGCAGAAAGGGTAAATTCAGAAGATTCTATCTAGGTTCGGTATGTCTACAACAAAAGCTATAGACACTCCATGTGCTGCAAATATCCATTTGTCTGTTGCTTTTGCTCCCAAATCTACTGAAGAGAGGGAATATATGTCTAGAGTTCCCTATTCTAGTGCAATAAGAAGTCTTATGTATGCTATGGTTTGCACTAGGTCTAATCTTGCACATGTTGTTAGCGTTGTTAGCAGGTTTACGACTGAACCTAGGAAGGAACACTGTTAAGCAGTGAAAATGATTTTTCGCTATCTTAGAGGTACGTCTGATATTGGTCTCATTTATGGGAGTGATACACAGTGCTTGGTAACGGGTTTTTTAGATTCTGATTATGCTAGAGATGTTGACAGTAGGAGATCTATGACTGGTTATGTTTTCACTCTTGGTGGCTCTGTTGTTAGTTGGAAAGCATCTTTGCAATCTATAGTTACCTTGTCTACTACAAAGGCAGAGTACATGACTTTGACAGATGCAGCTAAAGAGAGAATATGGTTGAATGGTTTGATAGGTGATCTCGGTCTACATCATGATCAGACTATTGTTTATTGTGACAGTTTTAGGGCGATATGTTTAGCCAAGGATCAAGTCCATCATGAGCGGACTACGCACATAGATGTGAGATATCATTTCCTGAGGAGTGAGAAGAGAATTAAGGTGATGAAAGTGGGTACTGCTGATAATCCTGCTGATATGTTCACCAAGTTGGTTCCGCATAGCAAGTTTCAACACTGTTTGGACTTGCTAAATGTCAAAAACTGTTAGTCTGACACATCTGATGGCAGAAGAGGTAGTTGTACATCTGACACTGTCATGGTGCATATGGTATGTCTGTTTATTCTGAGGGGATTCAAGTCAAGGTGGAGATTTGTTAACTATGCCTTGAATCAGTTTATGTTGGGGTCAGTAGCCCTTGACGGGGGGTCTCGCTCATATAGCTATCTCATCGATAGTGAAGCACGTAATTCTGTGTGTTGATTTTTTTTTTTACTGTTTTTGTTATTCTTCTCACATCCGTCATAACAGAGAAAATATCCCAAAATTAAGTCTATAATTGCTAACAATGTTTGTTTGTTTATTTAATTAATTTTAAAATTTTTCGTATTTAAGTGTGAGCCAAACTCATAACTTTATATAGGTATGAGTGAGATTCTTTTGAAATATATACAATATTTGTGTAAATTGGATACATGACATCAGGACCAAACTCCCAGTCTACAAAGCTACCTAATGTCATTCTCAATGTACCAAAAGTAATATTTCAAATTGAGAATAAATATATAGGCCAATACTTATATACCATGACATCTATATGTAATTACGATGTGAGATGGGGTATCACATATGAACTTAAAAAACTGAAGATAATTATGCTTCAGGGATGACACATTTAAAATTTTATCTGATGTTGAATATGACGTTAAAAAATTAGCTGATATGTCACGCCACATCAAATTATACTATCTACATATCAGATGATCGATCATCTATAATGTAATTGTCTCAATTTTCAACATCATGGATATGATTTGGACAATTAAAAATTTATGTATATAATTATTAAAAATTATAAAATTTAACGAACCAAATTAAGTCATTTTCTTTTGTAGATTTTTCCTTTTTGAGCAAAATTTCATACATTTTCCTTTTGTTATTATTATTATTTTTTTTTACAAATTATACACCTTAGGTGTGGGAATTACTGCTTTTAATCAATAAAATCCCTTTTAAATTATTTGTCTTTTCTCTAATTCTTTGGACATATTTAAACTAAAGAGGTCTTAAATTCCTACAATTTGTAAGCATTTTCATACTAAACAAGGACCATAATTTATGAATATTTCGTTGCCTCACCATTCAAAATAATTCACTATGTTATAAAGCTCCTTATAAAATTATACACAATGATAACTATCTTTTATTAATATGAAAAGTAACAAAACAGAAAACAAAAAACAATAACATAGAAATTTTTGTCTACTTTGATGAGTTTCTCACGTTTATAGTATATAACTTCTTACATATACACAACCAGTCCATAAGGTTCACGACACAACGGACATGTCTTATGATTCTCAAACCATGCATGAATACAATCAGAGTGAAAGCAATGCTTACACCGAGACAAAGCCACCCACTTATTCGATTCATCATCATCTTCATCCCCTGACAGACAAATAGGGCAATCTTCGCCTTGGGCCGGCCTCTTAACTACTGCAATACTCTCTCCACAACCACCACCTCCGCCGATTTCAACTGGAATTCTTCCACTATAGACATTTATCACCACATCCGTCCGGGAAAGTTGCGGCAGTCGGTCCCTTGCAGTCGTCGTCATCCCCCTTAGCTCTGTCCCTGCAGCATGAGTTAAAATGATTAATTGTTCATGATCTTCTTGACTGTGACAACGAATGATCCACATGGAGAGTAGGATCACTCCACAAAATAAAGCGATGAAGAGTTCGAAATTCATTGGAAAATCGATTGGATATACGTATGTAAAATTCGTATAAGGGTTATCTAATTATATATATATAATATAGAAAGTGGATGTTCTTGCTTGATTGTGATCGAATTGAGGGGGAACAGAGAGTTTATATACAATACATATGAAGCTGGTCGGAAAGCTCTTGATAATTATCAGTTTAATTGTTACTATAAAATTTGAATATTAAAAGTTAATATACCTTAATTAAATTCAATGTATAGGAAGATCCAAACCCATAGTTTCCTTATTTATTTTGACATCTTTCCAAAAATTAGCTAATATATTAATTGCATAATCTATATACCCTTTGTGACGTGTAGCGAATATATATATAATAATACAGAATTTATATTGTTTTGGTTTTTCTTTTTTTAAAAAAATCTGAGTTACCAGTGAATAAAGTTTTGGTAGTGTATATTATTTATTATTATTATTTTCTTTCAATTTTTACTCGAATGTATAATATTCAATAAGTATAAATAAATTTGCTATTAACATATGAATTCCCTCTTATTTAATTTACTATTTTTCTTGAAATGTATCTTACTCTTTACTTCTTGACAGAAGTGACAAAGATAGGAGGAAAAAAAATATTTAAATAGAATTATCTTTCTTTTATATTAAAAATTAATAATAATGTATGTACCCACTTTTTTTTTTTTTTTTTTTGGGAAATTTAATTTATTATATTATATTTATGGATAGAAATATTAATTAGGATAATTGACCTTGAAGAGGAGTGCATTCATCACACATATATATAATAATTAATAACTCTATTATAAATTTTTAAAATTGATACGTACTCAATTTCATTAAATATATATAGATGAATTTTTTTTTGTAAAGAGAGATCTGTTTAAATATCTACAAATAAATTTAAAGATGGAAAATATAAAAAAGTCGAAAATATTTAATGCAACTATTGCATAATATAACCCTTTTAAGGTATATATACACACACAGATACGTTTGTATAAGTAATAGTTATCCGAAATGTTTGCCTTTCTTATTCATATAAATTGAAAGAAACATAATAATTATGAATATTTTCTTCTCACGTTAAAAGAACATTTGAGTGACACTAAACTACCTCTACTTCATCAAATTAAATCCCTTCTGCCCCTTCCAATTTGAACAAGTTGTGTCACTCATCTGGGATTCAGGCTAGCCTGCGGCCATTGTTACCTTTGTAAATTAATCATTAAAAAAAAAAAAAAAAAAATCTATTCCTTTTAAAGAACTTTAATTGGCCTTTTTGGTAAAATATGGCACAGGATTAATGATGTAGCCCAATGGTTCTTCGGTGGAAAAGTGTGTCTCAAATAACTTGTAAGATGTGGGAATGTGGTGGTCCCTAAAAAAGTTTCGAGCCAAGGAATATTTTACTTATTTTAAATGAGGGACTATGGACCCTTTTTATAAGGGGTCTTGTTCAATAGAGTGAGGTTATGTTTTCAATATGGGATTGTGAGAATTCCAAAACAAGAGTGGTTTACTCTTTTAGTCAAGGATTTGCCATTTTTATACTGTCACTGTGCATATATATATATATCTATTGCCATGCATACCAATTAACGTTGAAGTCTTTATGTATGGTGCTTCTTCTATAATTTAGGTTCACCAGTAGTTGGGGTATGATACTACTGGAACGTAGAAGTCCTTGACACAGTTCCATATAGTATGTTGTCTTTGAAATATACATCTAATTACCCACATATGGAAAGTTAGTGTTGTAAGGAAAATGCATGGGGCTACCTGGCTTATTATAAGCCTGGTTTTAGTAGCCCTTCTATCTTCTCTGGATGCTTTAGAGGTTTGACAAACAAAGAGAAATGTTTGCAGGTGTCCATGAACTTAACCATGGAATGTAAAAATGGCACATCTAAACATAATCATTGTTCAATATAATAGTATTCCAAGAAAGTTACACTTTGGATATAAGTAATACAAAGCAAGTACAGGAGAAAGGCGATTACATTAGATATCCATAGAGATAAAATATCGCCACTAGCTTGTTTTATTTTGATACTAGTTCATATTCTTATTTCAAGAGGAATCTCTTCAACCAATGTGCAGAAAGTTTTGGATATCTTTTAAAAGTAGTGTAATTAATGTAAACAAATCCAAAGCGAATTGAATAGCCTTCAAGCCACTCAAAATTGTCTAATAACGACCATCCAAAATATCCTCTTACTCTAACACCGTCACTGCACGATATAAATAAGCAAGAGATTTTAAAAGTGCGAAAAATAAGGAATTAATATATTCCCTTCATCAATAACCATTCAAATAAACAGTCCAATAACACTTACTCGATTGCTTTCTTGACAAAAGCAAGATGTTGTAAGTGATATTTGATTCTGAAGCGGTCTTTCAAAGCTATTTTAAGTGGTAAGTCTGGATTGTTTACCTCACTAGCGCCTGAAGATATAATATATAGTATAAAGAAATAATTCTCAATATTTTCATGTCTTAGGTCAAAGTTAAAAAAAATAAAAAATTTGTAATAATACCATTTTCTGTGATGTAAATAATTGGATCATTATAGTGACGCTTGATATGGTGAAGATAGTCCCAAATTCCTTTTGGATAGGAATATTGCCAAGTGGTACCAAGCTACACAAAGTTTACAATTACGTTTTTATGCATAGAAATAAAAATGTGGAATTCACATATTAAAAGAAGCATACTCAACCATTGAAGAAATTAAAATAAAATTAAACGGTAGTATTAGAATCTGAATTACCTTTTCTCCAACAGGCTTCCCTTCTGGATTTGTATCTATAAAATGAGAAAAGTACTAAGTTAATTGAGTCCATATTCATCCTTTTTTAAATATACATTATAAAGATGGTTAAAAATAAACATACAATTAATCCCAACACGTATATCATAGCTAAAGCTTTCCGGCCAAGGATAGCCTGGTGGTAGGTCGATGTCAGAAACATAAAAAGCTGTGTAGTAGTTGAATCCAAGAAAATCGATAGACCCACGCAACAACATGGATTGGTTGTGTGTGAATTCCGGAAGGCGTTTATCCACATATTTTCGCATTATAGGAGGGTAATGACCATAAGTAATGGGATTTAGGAACCTGCAATATATTTATACATAGAAACAAATAAATGAAATTTTTGTTCCGAATTTTTTCCCCTAAGAATAGGTTACGAGTTAGTGACATTACATGTAACAAAGTAGAAGTCCTTCAAGATGAAATTAGCAGCCTTAGTGTGCTTACCAGCCAAAAGTGAAATCTATGTAACGCCTACTTGCACTATAGTCAGCAGATGAATTAGAGAAAGGCAATGGAAATACTCCAGGAAGTGAGATTCCAATTGTTCCCTTTTGTTCTTCCTATCAAAAAAAAAAAAAAAAAATTCGTGATCATGTTAGTCTTTCAAATGTAGAAGAAAAGGAATTAATATAACACTAACTGTGTAAGATACAATCCTCACCTGATATTGTGTTCTATATAAGTGAACAACATCAGCATGAGCTAAAAGTAGGTTATGTGCTGCTATATATGGCTCAGTTCCTGAATTTCCACCGAAACAATTGTTGTTCGACCATATAGATTTAGAGCATCGATTGGGCGGAAAAGTTCCAGTATCATAAGATGATTGGACATAAGTCAGTGGCTCATTTATTGTAATCCATTGCTTCACTCGATCCCCGAAATTGTGAAACAACACATCAGCATAGTTGCGAAAATCTTTTCTGCAAAATGAATTAGTTCATTGTAAACAACAACAACATTCAAATGGTATACAACTGTTATATATATATATATTATAATTCTTGATATATAGTCATCATTTGCATGATAATTACTTACATAAAATTTGTTTCATTCAACAAACCACCATATTCATCCTCTAGTGCTTGTGGAAGATCAAAATGGAAAATGGTCACCATTGGCCTCAAATCTGTGGATCAAGCGTAGAAAAGTTACTCTACAATGAATTTCTACTTCATATACAAGTTAAAACTTAAATAAAGAAATTTATACATTTATCAAACTTCTCACTTCTATCGAAAATAAATTTCTAATGCAGCGTGTAATATATGGGTAAAAGTAATAAATAAGACAAAAACAAGATTCATACATGATATTAGAGTGAAAAACTGATGTTTAAGTATTGTCTTCACCTCATATATTACGTATATTAATATTGTTCATGTGTTGGACCAATGGTGAGAAGCAAGCTAAATAAATAACATTCAATTCCTCTCTATAAAACTTGAGTATTTAGATAAGTAAAAGGTTTTACGCTCTTATATATCCTACCATACACCAATGGATAGAAAGATATAGAAATATACGTACTTTTTGCAACAAGTTCGTCTATAAGCTTATTATAGTAGTCAATTCCTTTTTGATTGATTCCTTGGCCTCCATTAACCTTTCCATCTGAAAATGAAGAAAAAAAACAAAAAACAAAAACAAAAGGAATTTACCAAGTGTTGTCAATATGTCTATGATACAAGAATTCCCAACAAATTAGTAAGAAGCAATACTTACTGGGCAAGATCCGAGTCCAAGAAATTGAGAATCGGTACGCATCTGCATTCATGTCCTTTAGGAGCTGAACATCCTCCTATATATATATGATACAACCAGTACTAGTTAACATTTTTCATTCCCTATGAATATTCACCAAAATGTGCAAACAAATTACCTTGTACAAATAGTAAGATTTTGTTGCATTATCTCCATTGCTGTGGTCTGCTATTCTCTCTGCAGTTTCATTAATAACAATTATTTAGTAAATTAAGCCTTTTTTTGTCATAATTTTTCTTTCAAGGTTATCCATAGTTGATTAAGAAAAATAATCCGAAAGTTGTTAATATTTATAGCAATATAATACAAAAACAACCAATATATTCTTAGAAATAAAACAAATTATTTATTATTTATGAAAAATGTCTAGTTTTATGAATTAAGGAAGAAAAAAGAAAAGTAATATTAGATTTTTTTTTTTTTTTTAATTTTGAGAATTTTTTGCCTCTAACGTAACCATGAGCATAGCTGCTACAAATTGAGCTAAATACTTGTCAAAATGGATTATTAGATTGATATGTATTTTAATACAAAAAGAAAATTGAAAATCCTTAAAATGAGTTTTGGACACAGCAAAAATAATGAAATATAATATAAATGATTAAATAATAATAAATATACGAGGTTGTATTGAACCTGGATATGCATGCGTAAAGTTATCCCAATTGCTTGGACCTTTTCCATCAACATTCCATGCACCTTCAACCTGTGTAAATATTGAATCATTCAAAAATATCGTCACTTCAACTTCACCTAAAAATGGATAATTAAAGAGAAGTGCGATTTATACATTATAATGCATGCATGCCTGACCTGATAAGCAGCAGTCGCACAGCCAAAGATGAAACCAGGAGGGAAACTACTGCGGTTGATGGAATTTATGTCATAATCAGGGGACATAGGAAGAAGATTTGGGTCAATTCTAGGCATTCCATATTTCTTAGAGAAGCCATAAGATTCATCGGCAGACAAAAGGAGTAGCAGAACTCCAAGAAGAAGATGGACAAACACTTTCATATTGAGCAAGAACTTAGCTTTTGTTTTTATGAAAAATAAAAATTCCTTCAAGAACTCGGCTTTATATAGATGCCCATCATCCTCTATACTGCTGCTTAATTTTTTTTTTTTAAAAATGGATTAAAGAAAATCAGGAAGAAAAAGGGTAACTTTTTACATATATTTTTTGCCACACTGAAAGTATCGATCACGAGGGAAGCTCGTACAATTCGTGTTCATTGAGAAGAAGGGAAAACCACGAGAATGGAAGCTTATAACTCGTGCATGGTGGGATGATTTTCTTCTAAATTTCCTTAATTTACTGCGTTCTTTGGATTCCTTTAGGAAAAATATTCTTTTAATCTAAAAAAGAAGGAAGTTTGAACCTTCTAATTTTACTCTTCTCTACATTAATTTAGAAAACCTTTAGTTAACAAACTTATGACAAGAAAGAATTTAATAGACATTCATTATCAAATTTTGTGGAATATAGTTATTAAACATATCTTTTCAAATTTTCAATTGATTCTTATTATAATTAAAAATATCAAGAAACCCCTGACATGTCCACACAAGTAACAAGAATCTTGTGAATGTTACATGGACTTGTGAGTTTGATATTGATTGTAAGCATTATGTAAGAGCTAAAGTGAGACCATTCACCAAAGAAAAGTTAGACTCTACACACGCAACTCAAATTAAAATTGGATTAGTCAGCTAAGTAGTGGCTTCAAATAACTATTATGGTCCAGCAAAAAAAAAAAAAAAAAACAAAAACAAAAAATAATGTCGAGAGTATAAGGGGGAATATATATATGATAAATTTAAAGTTAAATTATTAATGGATTATATTAGAAATTTAATATTATATTAGATTAAAATTTAATATATAATTACAGTGTCAAATCACATGATTTGATAGCTTATAGATAAAAGGAAAGTTATATTTTGTAAACTAGTCCTAATTTGCAACTGAGTGCGATAGAATGTGTGAGTGCGTATTGGATAAATGCAACCACTAGTTAGTTTCAAATTATTATAACTATTGTGTAAACTTGAATCTGCGAACTTATGCTACGACTATCGTTATGATGACACTCATAATTAATTATTTGATACTATTTTTATTATATCAAAAAAATACCTCTAAGTTAACAATGAATGCTTAGACCCATATTTATGTTTTATGACATATTCATATATATTAACGATGTTGATTTGGGATATCAAAACTATTGTCTACAAAACATTATTTGTATGGGTAAAT
>JAXGGT010032347.1:0-13570 GCA_035583425.1 Marsdenia floribunda
AGAAATAAGGAATAGGCAATTGCCAAGATCTTCAAAATATTCAAGAAAGATCTAGAAAATAATATCTCAAAGTCTTGAAATTAGGGTTATTCCCTAACAGATTCATGGGCCTTCGGTATGTTGGGTCGGTTTAATTTTGGCCCAACAATCCAAAAAAAATATTTAGGCCTCATAGAAAATGTTTAAGCCTTCTTAAATTTTATTACGGGGACAAAGACTAGGCTTTTTCGATTAAATTGGGATTCTAAATTAGTATGTAATCAAGGGATCAGATTAGTAATTCGAAAATATTTACAAGAACAAGGAAGGATTAAACTGGAGCATCAACCCTAGGCTGATTACATTTTCTCATTATTGATTTGCATTCTATTTCATCTTGTTTATTTATTTTTAAATTTTCATTAACCACCCTTAAAACCCCCTTTTCAATTTGGATTGAGATTAGTGGTTCCTTTGATTTTATTTAACGATTAGGGCTTCCTTGGGAGATGACTTGGTGAGCACTATATTGCTTTCTAGTTTAAATTAATCTTGGCTACTTTGATGATAGCCGTGAATTTAATCTCTACCACATACCAGACATCTAATCTTGCTTTCTTTGAAGTATTCGAGGTAAACGCTTTGCTAGTGTAACATTTGAGACTGGTTTTTGGGTGTCATAATGTCTAGGACAAGTGAAGTTAGATAGGGTTGGTTGTACTATGAATGCAAAAGGTGTGGAGAAGGTGAGGGTATTCTGTGTGGGGGCTGGATAGTGCTAGATGAATGAGGGACTACATGCCTGGTAGAGGACAATCTGAAGGTTGGAAGAAGAACAATTAGGGTTTGCATGGGAAGATGTACTTTAGTTTTGTAGATTAGATGAAGAAGAAAACCTCGGAGATTCGGTCTTATCTTGATAGAACATATCGTCCATACATTGATCAATATTATAGTAAGCTAATAGTAGTGACCACGAGCACGCATAAACAAACCAAAAGGTAAATCCATTGTTTGAGCCACAGAACTTTCCTTAGATAGTTGAGGAAAAGCATGTAGATAAGACCACAATTGAAACACATATGTGGAAGTATTTTGTACTGAAAAACTGTCGTACAGGATCTGTAGAATGGCACTGTAAGAGAGAACCATCTTGGAAGGGGGCTGATTTATTGAGAGGAAAACTTTAAGCCTGAATTATCTCTCATGAGAGTCTGGTGATGATACATGGATTTATGTGTTTTGGACCCTCTATGCTTAACATTTAATACATCCACTCTACCATTCTTATGATTTTTATGTATTATTTTAGTTTATCAGAGTAATTTGGATTATTAAGCTTTAATGGTCTTGATATTAAATTATTGGGCTTTTAATTATGCTTTTATTTATTCTATTTCTGATCCAACTACAAGACCTAATAAGCAAGCAAATTCGGTCTACAATTAAAGGGGCACGTGAAGTCCAAGAGAAAAGGAGAGAAAACCCTAAAAGATAAAGAGGAAGAGGCAAATTTAAAAGGAAAAAAATCAGATTAGGAGAGGGTTCGAATCAGAGAGGAGAGAGATGATCTGAAGAGGGAGATTTTCTTGGAAATCATGGTAGCTTAAACATCTTGTAATCGGTCAAGGGGAAGATACTTCCAGGGTAATTCAGAATTCCAAAACATTATTGATGTCGGGTTGTAATTCTAATTTTCAGATTTGATTATACGAGATTATGGATTGAGTGTTTATTCGATTTATTGGGTTTTGAGATTGAACTTGAATTTGATTGGAAATTGTTAATTGAATTTATGCTTCTATGTCTATTCAATTGTTTTCAAATCTGAATTTTTTATGGATTCATAGATTACCTTGATGTTCACGAGTCTTAGATTAAGTAAGAGATGTTGAATTAGACGATTGTCTAGGAAACCTATTAATACTTAATCGAATTCTAACAGGTTGTTAGTAGGTGATCGGATCTGATTTGGGATTCCAAATTAGAATTCAATCAAGGGATTAGAATTGCAATTTGAGAATATTAGGAAGAACGAGGAAGAATTAAACTGGAACATCAACCCTAGGCTGATTACGTTTTCTCATTATTGTTTGCATTCGAATTCATTTAGTTTAATTGTTTTGTTTTTAAACTTTGTCAAGTATAAAAACCCCCTTTTTAATTTGGATTGCGATCATAGGTTTCTTAATTTGATTTAACGATTAGGGCTCTTTGGGAGATGATCTGGTGAACACTATATTACTTACTAGTTTTAAAATTAATCTTGGCCAGTTTAACGACAACCGCAAATTTAATTCTTTACCAAGATTGTGGCGCTGTTGCCGGGAAGTTAATAGTCGTTATAATTAGATTAGGAATCCATCAATTGACTGTTATTCAAATCTGCTTTCTAATTATGTTTTCTGTTATGTTTTTAGTGAATAATTTGGCGATTTCGGTTTATGGTTACTATTCATTAGCTTTGCTGCGGTTACTGTTCATCAAATTTCTATTCTCCGATTGAGCTGAAATTTGGTATCCAAGTGTTTTCGGTTGTGATGTAGGCTAGATTTTGCCAAATTCCATCGTTTTGACCGCTTTTTCGATTTTTTAAGTATTTTTTCCCTTAATTTTCATGTTTTTCTCCATTTTTCGGTTTTGTTTTTGAAGTTTTTTGAGCAGTTGCATTTTCTTTTACTAATATCCTTGCATGACCAGATCATCCACGAGTAATTTAGTTGAATTTGACCCAAAGATAGATAAGATTTTTCATAAACAGGTTAGGATTCATCAATACAAGAATAGGATAAAGGTAGAACCTTCTATTGTTGAACTTGTTAGTGATTCACAGAATAGTTTTGAGGGTGATTTTGATCAGTTTATGAATTCTGAAATCATGGCAA
The DNA here is from genome assembly GCA_035583425.1 of Marsdenia floribunda. Taxonomy (NCBI): domain Eukaryota; kingdom Viridiplantae; phylum Streptophyta; class Magnoliopsida; order Gentianales; family Apocynaceae; genus Marsdenia; species Marsdenia floribunda. Next base: position 2,865 of record JAXGGT010032347.1, read on the forward strand.
ATAATAATAATGATAAGACACTTAAGGAATTAGCAGCACCTGACGTGAATTTACAACATAACTGCATAACATATCTTGAAGTGCATGCTAATTTTGAGCTTAAATCTGGATTGATATATTTGTTGCCTAAGTTTCATGAACTTGCAGGTGAAGATCCTCATAAACATCTTAAAGAATTCCATATTGTTTGTTCCACCATGAAGCCTCAAGAAATTCCAGAGGAACAAATTAAGCTCAGGGCATTCTCCTTCTCATTGGATGGAGCAGCAAAGGATTGGCTTTACTACCTTCAGCCTACTTCCATTACAACTTGGAATAATTTGAAGAGATCATTCTTAGAAAAGTTCTTCCCGGCATCAAGAACTGCTGCCTTCAGGAAGGATATTTGTGGCATCAGACGAAAATGAATCAAATGCAACGCAAAAAATCGATTCTTTGCAGGATCATTGATAGAAATTGAAAAAAGCATTTGAAATCTCTAACAATGAAATTTCAAATCAAAGTATTTACACAGTTTTTCAAGCTATAACGCACAAGAGTCACTAGAACTCAAGAAAATGAATCAAATACAACGCTTTTTGCGAGTAAAAATCGCTCCTTTGCTAACAACTTTGATAGAAATTGTACTAAAGCACTCAAAATCCTTGAAAATAAAATTTCAATATACAAGTACTTTACTTAGTTTCTCAAGGTATAATACACAAAGGTCATTGTAAATCATGAAAAGGAATCAAAAGGAATGCGTTTTTTGAGTAAAAATTATTTTTGTTTTTTGCTAGATCTTTTAAAGAATTTGAATTAAAGGATTTGTAATCTGATGCTGCTAAAAATCAATCAGATAAAACCTGTCAATTGGGTGTGACAGAGAAATGTATCCCAATGGGAAACGTGAGGTGCATATACCACAGACAGTGGCGGGAATTTGCTCCTATCCCAGTGTTAACTGTCTGACTAAACATGTTAACTCCTCTATTTTGTTCTCTATTCTTTGCTGGTCAGTTGACGATTGGAGTTCATTCACTGCTCTGGCGGTGCCTGTTGTTCTAGTTCCAAACTGTTGTGCATTCTGAGCCATCTTTGCAATTAGATCTCTGGCTGCAGTGGGTATCTTGTCCACTAGAGCTGCTCCAACAGCTGCATCTATCATGCTCCTATCCATAGGTAGATGACCTTCATAAAAATATTGTAACAATAGCTGATCATTGATTTGGTGATCAGGACAACTTGCACACAACTTCTTAAATCTCTCCCAGTATTCATGTAAAATCTCACCATGATTCTGTCTGATGCCACAAATATCCTTCCTGATGGCAGCAGTTCTTGATGTTGGGAAGAACTTCTCTAAGAACGATCTCTTCAAATCATTCCAGGTTGTGATGGCAGTAGGGTGAAGGTAGTAAAGCCAGTCCTTTGCCGCTCTATCCAGTAGAAGGGGAATACCCTAAGCTTGATTTGTTCCTCTGGAATTTCTTGAGGCTTCATGATGGAACAGACAATATGAAATTCCTTAAGATGTTTATGAGGATCTTCACCTGCAAGTCCATGAAACTTAGGCAGCAAATGTATCAATCCAAATTTAAGCTCAAAATTAGCATTCATCTCAAGATATTCTATGCAATAATGTTGAAAATTCAAATTAGGTGTTGCTAATTCCTTAGGTGTCCTAGCATCATTATTATTTCCTACCATGTTTTCAAGGTTCACAGAATGCTCAAAATCACCCTCAAAACTATCTTACAAATTACTAGCAAGTTCAACAATGGAAGGCTCTAACTCTACCCTATCCTTATCTTGGTGAATTCTAACTTGTTTATGAAAGGTCCTATCTATCTTTGGATCAAATTCAACTAAGTTACTTGTGGATGATCTGGTCATGCAAAGATAGCAGTGAAAGTGAATGAAGAACACAAATATGGCAGTAAATTACACAAAAACTACTCAAAAACTTCAAAAATAAAAGTGAATAGTAGTGAAAAACATGAAAAATCGAAAAAAAAAAAAATTTAAAAATTCGAAAAAAGTGGTCAAAACGATGGAATTTGGAAAAAATCTAGCTTAGGTCATGGCCAAAGGCGATAAGTATTGCTCAGAAGACCCAAAAACCCTTGGATACCAAATTTCAACCCAATCGGAAAACAAGCTTCTGATGAACAGTGCCCCGTTGATGTCATGAACAGTATTTTGGAAACCGAAATTGCCAAATTATGCACTGAAATTAGAAAAGAAAATAGACCAGAAAACAGAATTAAATAGCAATCAATTAATGAATTCCTACTCTAATTATAATGACTATTGGCTTCCCAGGCAACGACGCCAAAATCTTGGTAAAGATAAAATTTCGTGGTTGTTGTTAAACTGCCTAAGATTAAATTAAATTGGAAAGCAATATAATGTTCACCAGGTCATCTCCCAAAGAAGCCCCAATCATTAAATCAAATTTAAGAAATCACAAATCTCAATTAAAGTTGAAAATGGGGGTTTTATGTTTAACAAAAATTAAAATAAATAAATAAACAAGATGAAATAGAATGCAAATCAATAATGAAAAAACGTAATCCATCCAGGGTTGATACTCCAATTTAATTCTTCCTCATTCCTCCTAATATTCTTGAATTGAAATTCTAATCTCTTGATTTAATTCTAATTTGGAATCTGAAATCAGATCCTACCACCTACTAATAACCTGTTAGAATTCGATTAAGCATTAATAAGTTTCCTGGACAATCGTCTAATCCATCAACTCATGCTTAATCTAAGACCCATGAACATCAAAATAATTCATGAATCAATAAAAAAAATCCAAATTTAAAAGTAATTAGATCGAGATAATAATGAAAGTTCAGTTAACAATTGCCAACAAAACTAAGTTCAATTCAAAAATTTAACCCAATGAATAATCTTTAAATTTCATAAACAAACGCAATCAAATCTTAAAATCAGAATACAACCTCAAATAAATAATGTTCTGGAACTCTGAATTGCCCTGGAAGCATCTCCCCTAGACTGATTACAAGGTGTTTAAGCTGCCATTATTAAATCTCGTAATGCCTCCATGATTTCCCGAAAATCTCTGTCTATAATTTTTGAAGTCTCACCTCTCTTTTCTATAATTTTCGAACTCATTTGTCTAATCTGAATTTTTTTCTTTTTAATCCACCTCTCCCTTATTTTCTTAGGGTTTTCTCTCATTTCTTTCTTGGACTTCATGGGCGCCTTCAATCTAGGCCGCCTCTCTTGCATATTGGGCTTCATAAAACTATAACATGAGGTCTGTTAGATCATTTGGACTTGGGCCTGAAATAGAATAAAAATATAATTAAAAACTCAACAATTTAATATCATACCATTAAAGCATAATAATCCAAATAACAAATAAAAGTGCTAAGAATGGTAGAAAGATATATTAAATACTAAGCATAGAGGGTCTAAAATGTAAAAATATATATGTTATCAATAATCTCTCAAAATGGACTTTCAAATAACTAGTAATTTGCTTTGCTTTTAAGGTGCAATGCACAAAAGTCACTAGAACACAAGAAAATGAATCAAATACAACACTTTTTACAAGCGAAAATCGCTCCTTTGCTATGAACTTTGATAGAAATTGAACTAAAGCACTCAAAATCCATGAAAATGAAATTTCAATATACAAGTACTTTACTAGTTTCTCAAGCTAAAATACACAAAAGTCATTGTAAATCATGGAAAGGAATCAAAAGGAATGCATTTTTCGAGTAAAAATCACTTTTTTGCTCGAATTAAAGCATTCGTAGTCTCTCGGAATGAACTTTCAAATAACAAGTAATTTGCTTTATTTTTGAGGTGCAATGCATAAAACTCATTAGAACTCATGAAAATGCATCAAATACAATGCTTTTTGCTAGTGAAAATTGCTCCTTTGCTAGAATTTTGATAGTAATTGAACTAAAGCACTCAAAATCTCTAAAAATGAAATTTCGATATGCAAGTACTTTACTTCGTTTTCCAAGATACAATGCACAAAAGTCATTATCAGTCATGAAGGCAAATCAAAAGAAATGCATTTACCGAGAAAAAATTGTTTCTTTTTTCCTAAATCTTTGTTAAAATTTGAACTAAAGCATTCGAAATCTCTTGAAAAGAACTTTCCAATAACAAGTAATATGCTTTTTTTTAAGGTGCACTGCAAAAAAAGTCAATAGAACTCACGAAAATGAATCAAATGCAACGCAAAAATTGATCCTTTACAAGATCATTGATAGAAATTGAAATAAAGCATTCGAAATCTCTAAAATATGAAATTTCAAATCAAAGTATTTACACAATTTTTCAAGCTATAACGCACAAAAGTCATTAGAACTCATAAAAATGAATCAAATACAACGCTTTTTGCAAGTAAAAATCGCTCCTATGCAAGATTTTTGATAGAAATTGAACTAAAGAACTCAAAATCCTTGAAAATAAAATTTCAATATACAAGTGCTTTACTTAGTTTCTCAAGCTATAATGGACAAAAGTCATTATAAATTAGGAAAAGGAATGCGTTTTTTGAGTAAAAATCGCTTTTTTTTGCTAGATCTTTGAAAGAATTTGAATTAAAGCATTCGTAATCCCCAAAAGCAAACTTTCAACTAACAAGTAATTTGCTTTGTTTTAAGGTGCAATGCACAAGAGTCACAAGAACTCAAGAAAATGAATCAAATACAACGCTTTTTGTGGGTGAAAATCACTCCTTTGCTTAAAACTTTGATAGAAATTGAACTAAAGCACTCAAAATCCCTGAAAATGAAATTTCAATATATAAGTACTTTACTTAGTTTTTCAAGTTATAATGCACAAAAGTGATTGCAAATCATGAAAAGGAATCTAAAGGAATGCATTTTTCGAGCAAAAATTGCTTTTTTACTCGAATTAGAGCATTCGTAGTCTCTCAAAATGAACTTTCAAATAATAAGTAATTTGCTTTGTTCTTTCGGTGCAATGCACAAAAGTCATTAGAACTCATGAAAAAGAATCAAATACAACGCTTTTTGCTAGTGAAAATTGCTCCTTTGCTAGAACTTTGATCGTAATTGAACTAAAGCACTCAAAATCTCTTAAAATAAAATTTCAATACACAAGTAATTTACTTAGTTTTTCAAGATACAATGCACAAAAGTCACTATAAATCACTATAAATCATGAAGGTGAATCAAAAAGAATGCATTTATCTCTCGAAAAGAACTTTACAATAACAAGTAATTTGCTTTTCTTTTTTTTAAGGTGAACTGCAAAAAAGTCAATACAACTCACGAAAATGAATCAAATGCAACGCAAAAATCGATTCTTTGCAAGATCATTGATAGAAATTGAACTAAAGCATTCAAAATCTCTAACAATGAAATTTCAAATCAAAGTATTTACACAGTTTTTCAATCTATAATGCACAAAAGTCATTAGAACTCATGAAAATGAATCTAATACAATGCTTTTTGTGAGTGTAATACAATGCTTCAAGCTCCTTTGCAAGATTTTTGATAGAAATTGAACTAAAGCAATTAAAATCACTAAAAATTAAATTTCAATATACAGGTACTTTACGTAGTTTTTCAAGCTATAATGCACAAAAGTCATTATAAATCATGAAAAGATATCAAAAGTAATGAATTACAAGTAAAAATCGCTTTTTTTTGCTCGATCTTTGAAAGAATTTGAATTTAAGCATTCTTAATCTCTCGAAATGAACTTTCAAATAACAAGTGCTTTGCTTTGTTTTTAAGGTGCAATGCACAAGAGTCACTAGAACTCAAGAAAATGAATCAAATACAACGCTTTTTGTGAGTGAAAATCGATTCTTTGCTAAGAACTTTGATAGAAATTGAACTAAAGAACTCAAAATCCTTGAAAATGAAATTTCAATGTACAAGTACTTTACTTAGTTTCTCAAGCTATAATACACAAAAGTCATTGTAAATCATGAAAAGCAATCAAAAGAAATGCATTTTTCGAGTAAAAATCACTTTTTTACTCGAATTAAAGCTTTCGTAGTCTCTCGAAATGAACTTTCAAATAATAAGTAATTTGCTTTGTTTTTGCGGTGCAATGCACAAAAGTCATTAGAACTCATGAAAACGAATAAAATACAACGCTTTTTGCTAGTAAAAATCGCTCCTTTGCTAGAACGTTGATCGTAATTGAACTAAAGCACTCAAAATCTCTAAAAATGATATTTCAATATAAAAGTACTTTACTTAGTTTTTCAAGATATAATGCACAAAAGTCATTTTAAATCATGAAGGAAAATGAAAAGGAATGCATTTACCGAGAAAAAATCGCTTCTTTTTTTGCTAAATCTTTGTTAGAATTGGAACTAAAGCATTCGACATCTCTCGAAAAGAACTTTCCAAATATCTAGTAATTTGCTTTTTTTTTAAGATGCACTGCAAAAAAGTGAATATATTGAACTTGCAAAAAAGAATCAAATGCAACGCAAAAATCAATTCTTTGCAAGATAATTGATAGAAATTGAAATATAGCATTCAAAATCTGTAACATTGAAATTTCAAATCAAAGTATTTACATAGTTTTCAAGCTATAACGCACAAGAGTCACTAGAACTCAAGAAAATGAATAAAATACAATGTTTTTTGTGAGTGAAAATCGCTCCTTTGCTAAAAACTTTGATAGAAATTGAACTAAAGCACTCAAAATCCTTGAAAATTACATTTCAATATACCAGTACTTTACTTACTTTCTGAAGCTATAATACACAAAGGTCATTGTAAATCATGAAAAGGAATCAAAAGGAATGCGTTTTTCGAGTAAAAATAATTTTTTTTGCTGGATCTTTGAAAGAATTTGAATTAAAACATTCGTAATCTCCAGAAAGGAACTTTCAAATAACAAGTAATTTGCTTTGCTTTTAAGGTGCAATGCACAAAAGTCACAAGAACTCAAGAAAATGAATCAAATACAATGCTTTTTGTGAATGAAAATCACTCCTTTGCTTAAAACTTTGATAGAAATTGAACTAAAGCACTGAAAATCCCTGAAAATGAAATTTCAATATATAAGTACTTTACTTAGTTTTTCAAACTATAATACACAAAAGTGAATGCGAATCATGAAAAGGAATCAAAAGAAATGCATTTTTCGAGTAAAAATCACTTTTTTTACTAGAATTAGAGCATTCGTAGTCTCTCAAAATGAACTTTCAAATAATAAGTAATTTGCTTTGTTTTTACGGTACAATGCACAAAAGTCATTAGAACTCATGAAAACGAATAAAATACAACGCTTTTTGCTAGTAAAAATCACTCCTTCGCTAGAACGTTGATTGTAATTGAACTAAAGCACTCAAAATCTCTAAAAATGATGTTTCAATATAAAAGTACTTTACTTAGTTTTTCATGAGATAATGCACGAAAGTCATTATAAATCATGAAGGCAAATCAAAAGGAATGCATTTATTGAGAAAAAAATCGCTTCTTTTTTGCTAAATCTTTGTTAGAATTTGAACTAAAGCATTCGAAATCTCTCGAACAGAACTTTCCAATAACAAGTAATTTGCTTTTTTTTTTTAAGGTACACTGCAAAAAAAGTGAATATATTGAACTCACCAAAATGAATCAAATGCAATGCAAGAATCGATTCTTTGTAAGATCATTGATAGAAATTGAAATAAGCATTTGAAATCTCTAACAATGAAATTTCAAATCAAAGTATTTACACAGTTTTTCAAGCTATAACGCACAAAATTCATTAGAACTCATAAAAATGAATCAAATACAACGCTTTTTGCGAGTAAAAATTGCTGCTTTGCAAGATTTTTGATAGAAATTGAACTAAAGCAATCAAAATCACTAAAAATGGAATTTCAATATACAGGTACTTTACTTAGTTTTTCAAGCTATAATGCACAAAAGTCATTATAAATCATGAAAAGGAATCAAAAGGAATGCGTTTTTCGAGTAAAAATCACTTTTTTGCTAGATCTTTGAAACAATTTGAATTAAAGCATTCGTAATATCTCAAAATGAACTTTCAAATAACAAGTAATTTGGTTTGTTTTCAATGTGCAATGCACAAGAGTCACAAGAACTCAAGAAAATGAATCAAATACGACGCTTTTTGCGAGTGAAAATTGCTCCCTTGCTAAGAACTTTGATAGAAATTGAACTAAAGTACTCAAAATCTCTAAAAATGATATTTCAATAGACAAGTACTTTGCTTAGTTTTTCAAGATATAATGCATAAAAGTCATTTTAAAGTCAGACACAACAACATTATGATGACTTGAGGGGGCTTCTACAGGGTTTGGGCATGCGAAACGTGCCTTCCTTGGATGTACCTGCTCGTGATGGGGCCCTACTCATATGCATGAAGTTCGAGAGAGATTAGAACCATACATACGCAATGAAATTAGTAGTCTATGGAAAACTGCCGGCCATGGAAGAACTGTCCAGACTTGAAGGCTTTCAGTCCATGATTAGGACTCAAAGATGGGATAACCTTGGTGACCAGTGTATTGAAGTCTGTGCCAGGCTTGTTCAATTGTTTTACTTCAATGCATTTGCATAGGAAGACTCGAACAAAGTGTTGGTTATCCGATCAATGGTGAAAGGGGTCCCTATTCTTGTTGCTGCTGCACATGTAAATATACTGTTTGGAATGTTCGAAGGTGGTTACAAATTGTCTGAGTACCGGGACTTGAGTTCAGTTGAAAAGGTGGCATTAAGAGAGCATGTCGGCAAAATACTCTGCACTTCCACAAAGTTGGGTACAAATTCACTGACTGTCATAGCCAGTGCACTAGGAGGGGTGATAGTGGGGTTTATTGAGGACGAAATCAAAAGACACTCGCCATTTCTAACTTCATCTTAATTTATAAATGTATGACCCTTCAGCATATTAATTTTGGCAATGTTTTTGTCTGCAATATCACTTAGATTTGAGAGACAGGGTATTACCACATGGCGGACCGATTACAAGAATGTTGAGATTGTTAGGCGTGGCCTTCAGAAGAGAAACCACTAAAGCTATCAAGTTACGATACTAGATGCACAATGTTGTGTCTTTTAGACCAAGGAGACAAAGGGAATCCAAAAGAGACAGCTATGAGGGCAATATTGACCCAATGGACATGGACGATATTGAACCTGTGACTTACAATCGTCGGGTTAACAATTTCGACATCATGAAAATAGTTTCCAAATTGTACAACGCCTTTCTCAAGGAAAGTATGCAACAGAAGAAACATGGAGAATCAATGGAGAGGTGGAAGGCAGGGGTAGATAACTTTTTGTTTGATCTAACACAATCATCCAACATACCTGAGAAAGAGGTAGATGTGGAATTTTCAGTGACCTTGCATCTTCTGACAGCGAGGACAATATCATCTTCGAGAGTCATGGTAATGCGAGTCTCCCAATTAACAAGGAGCAAGACGATGCTGAAGAAGAGACAGACCACAGTAGTTAACAATCTGGTGAATAATTGGAAAGTTCTAAATTACTGTCTAATGAGGAAACTGCCAGTCCATCCGACGGAAATGAAGTCCTGGAGGAGGAACAAAAATTTGACCTGAAGGTAGGTGTGGAAGACAATGATAGTGTTATGATCAGTAATAAGGGAGTTGAAGGCAACCGATTGGACAAACAATCTGATGATAACAGGAGCACACATGAAAAGTTAAGCAGTGGTAAGGATGTTCAGCCCAAAAACAAATAGAGAATTCTTACTGACTCATCGGATACTGATTCAGAGACTGAATCAGAGAATAATAATACCCCGGAGGGAAAGAATAGAACTAATAGTAGCCTTATTGAAGATCTAGACATGAATTCTTTGAGTTCGGATCCTTAGTGGTTGATAACACAAAAATATATCATGTTTTTGTTACCATTTTATGCCTTTTTATTTGGTATTTCTTGTAGGTTTATGGTTAAATATATTAATATTAGTATTAATTTGTTCTATTTTTATATTTGGAAGCTTTTGGGATTTTAATTAGAAAACAAGTGATTTCTTTGATTAAAATGTGAGTTTTGGACTCTTGTTATAATTGTAAGACTAAACTACATTTTCTTCTAAGTGGCTACTTAAAATTTAGCTTAGACCACCAAATGACAGCTTAAGTTTTGCTGAAATGGCAGCCTGGCCTTGCACGAAAATAACAGCCAAAGAAGAGTCAAAGCAAGCAGCTCAAGCCACATAAAATTGCAACCAAATATAAGTGAAGGACAGCAGCCAAAACAGAGATGAATGCAGCCCCAAAACAGGGCTGATTGCAGCCACTTATGCACGAAATGGCAGCCATGATTTGAGCTCAAATTCCAGCCAAGCTGTGGGCCAAATGAAGCTACCAAAGCTTAGATATTTTGCAGCCAAAAGCAGCCCCACATGAGCTGCCATATCACACTTATATTCAGCTTTGCTAGACTGAAAGTAACCGCCACTTTCCCTCCAAAAACAGAGGAAAACTGCCCAAGGTCTTGAAGTGTAAGCAAGTGGTGAAAATATCTTCAAAAAGTGCTGAGTTGTCCCTCCCCATGTGCAGCAGTTATTCACGCCAATAACTGTCCAGAATCAGCCTCATATTCACACCAATGACTGTACAAATATCAGCCTTGCCACTTCATCAATCCATGTCAAAGTCTTGCAAGAGGATTGCTTACCTTATGACCGAACTTGGAGGGCAAGCTAAAGCTGAAAATATCTTGCAATCTCTTGCAAGAAGAGTCCCTATA
>JAXGGT010032394.1:0-13561 GCA_035583425.1 Marsdenia floribunda
CGTGTTTGGTCGTTTCTTGCATAGCATGCTTGTGCTTTGAAGAGCAGGGCCCTGTTGACGGTTGCAGCTTAGCATGGTCGTGTTTGGTGAGAGCAGGGCCTTGTTCTTTTGCGCTGAAATTGCAATTAAGTCCTTGATTTCATCTGTTTTCTTGTTTTAATCCCTGGAACTTTCATGTAAACACAATAATGCAATTTAATGTCATTCTCAGTCAATTAAGCTCAAATATTATGAAAATTAATTAAATTAAGCACAAAATAGTCCTAAAAATATGATATGATTTGGCGTTATCAGATACTCTCTCTTTTATTTTGGAATTATTATATACTTTTTATTTAATGAATTATTACATATTTTTTATTTTATGAAATATGTTGTATTTTGAATTATTTCTAATTTATTAATAACCATATGTTACTTTTATTTTCTCATTGTTTGATATTCAAAATTATTTGAATTAAAGTAATAAAATAAATGCATATTTAAAGTAGAAATAATAGATAACGAACATCATTTTTTACCTGTAATTAAATTTTAATATCTAATTTAATTATAATTATTATTGTAATTTTTTATTTAAAAAATATCAAAAATGACGGCTATCAATCATTGTATTTGCTCAATATAAATAAAATTGAAAAAAAAAAGTAGCATCAGAAATGATGGCTATAAGACCGCCTTTTTGGGTAACCTAAAACGGCGGCCATGAGCTGCTGTATCAGGCCATGAAATTATATATTTTTTTAATTTTTTTTATCCTGATTTGAAATTAAATAAGATGGTTGGAACTGCTATTTCTGGTCCCCATAAACGACGGTTTTACAGCCGCCGCATTTGCCCTTTTTTAATTTTTTTTCAAAAAAATTCATTTTTTACGACGTTTTGGCCAACTGTCGTTTCTAAGTGTCGTATTTGATAAAAAACAATGGTTTTATAGCTGTCGTTTCTTAGAAATGACGCGATTTTAAACGACGGCTGAAAAACCACCATTGGACCGCCGTGTAAGGCAAAAACGACAACCAGGGAGCCAAAAACGGTGGCTTCATGGCCGCCATTTTTGCCGTCAATTTCTGTAGTGATAGGGGTTGGTGGTAAACAGAAATGATAGTGGATGGTGACTAGGAGGGAAGAGATCAAGCGGCTCTTGGTGTTGGCTTTGGAGGAGATGGCTATAGCGGCAAAACTCCTTAAAATTGGGGCAAGTTGAAAAGAACTGACTAGACCCATTTCTCTCTCTGTTTTTTTTTTTTTTCGTTTTTTTTGCTTTGGTTCTCCTGCAAGGTTTAGTGAAGTTATGAATTTCATTGCTTAGTTTTATTTTTTTTTTATTAATCCAACCATTTTTTTATTTCAGATTTTGTTTCAACTACAGAGTATCTGAGCATTTGAATTGGTAATTTATTATAATATTTCGTACCCATTTGTGGTGGGAGTGGAGGGGGTAGCAATGCTTGTTGTGTACAGTTGCAGTCGTTGTCGCAGGTGTGAACATTAATTGTCTTCCATTTTGGCAGCTCTTCCTCCCTATCTTCTTATGCTCTTCCTTTCCTCTTCTTCTTCGCTTCTACTATTTTTCAGCTTTAAGAAAGTAATTGTAGTTTTCTTTCAGAACAGTCTACTAACATTGATTTGTGTTTCCCGAGTTGAATTATAGAAAATATATATATATATATACTTATTTCTTTTTTGGTTTGCTTGTGTAAATTTTGTAGAAGAACTGTTACAGCTCAAGTTTGAAAAGAATTGACAAAGTTTTGATTTCTTTTTTTTTTTTTTAATGCAAGATAACAAACTATTTAAAGAATTGTTTTCATTTTAGACTTTTGAGATTGAGGGGGTGAGAAATTGAAGATATGGCTGAAAGTTGTAGATACGCTCTTGGCTCTCAATTAGGTTAGTTTCTTTACGTTCTTTCTAGTAAAGGGCTCTAGAAAGAAGGTGAATGCTAAATTTTACTTTCTTTTTTAAGTTGAATTTTATTTTTGCTCGGTTGTTTTATAAGCTTCAATTTGTTGTTCCATTGAATCTTGATCTTCTGTAATTTTTGGGTTTCTTTTTTCTTTTTGGAAGAAGTTAGGAAGTAATGCTTTCCCAAGTTGAATTGTGAGTTTTTCTAGTTTATATATTTGTTGAATATTGGAATTAGTTACAAAAATTGGTTGTTTTGAGTTATAATCTGAACTCATTGTACCTGGTGCGATTAGATGGCAAGGATCCTAGTGGCTAATGAATCTCTAGAATCCATCAATTCTAGAAATGGAAGGGGAAATGATTAAATTTACAATGTTAATAAAATATATAATAATAGTAAAATCTTCTTTTTTTCGGAGATAGTTTTTAAAGTGGGGAATTTGATTTTGCCAGCTAGTATAGTCATGGTCTAGAGATGGAAGTGTTGATAGATTTTATAGGGGCAAATATATAATATTTTGTTTCCTCAACACTAAACTCATAATTTCTGCATCCCATTTCAATCTGGACTAGTAGAAAACCTGCTCTTGTATATTAGCGCTTCTTACCATAGTTGGTGTAGAAGCCTTGTATTTTGACATTCTAGAGAACCTTTCTCTTACTTCTCGAAGTGTTAATTTCCCATTAGTGATTGTGTCGATAAAAAGGATGCTTCTTTTCAACTCAAGGGATAAAATAACTCCTAGCTACTATATGTCCCCATGACTTTTTTTCACTGCTAATGTAATGATATGGTACCAATCACAGTTTTTTTCCATTGTAAATTATATTTGGTGTAGTTGTTGGCTTCTTTCATCTCGGGCAACACACATGTAGTCAGTTTTGTACCATTGTTTTTGTTATGTAGAAGTTAGTGATTTAATATGGTTGGTTGGTGTGAAGCTTTGTCTTCACATATTATTTCAGGATTGCTTTTAAATATAACTCTTTGTTAGTTCCATAAAATTTAAATTGGTATTGATAGCAGAGAGATTTCTTCAATTCTTTAAAGCTGAATGCCAATTTGCTGCAAGTGATTGAGGCTAGAGCCAATGCTTTGGTAGCTGATTCTGCTGCCTTTGAAGCCCCATATTGCACTAGGGATTCACTTTTTTAATTTATGAGAACAAATTTTTGATTTGTTTTTGAATTTTTGAAATATTATGTTTTGTTGTATTTATCAATAATTTGTTATAACATTAATTATCGTTTAAAATTTTATTAATCATTATAGTTTTAATGAATTTGTTTGTATTATATATAATTTTTTAATTTAAAAATCTCCCTCTCATGATGAGAGTTCTCTCACGATTTTGATGTGGTTTTTAGGGTTTTCATGGTAGCTGCCGATTACTTCTCATCGCCACCTTCCCAGATTTCTTGTCTCTTTTGTATTTACTGTGATTGTTTGTTGTGTTCGTTTGGTGTTGGTATTGGTTTTGTATGTTGGCCGCCATTGTGGTTTCTTGCTTTCTAGTTGCTTTTGTTGTTTGGTTGTTGGAGTCACGTCTTGTTTATGTTGCTGTTGGTTTCTTGCTTGGATTATGGATGATGCAGTGCTGAAGAAATTGAGCAGTGTGGATCTCGCTGGTGAGACCCCGCATTGTATCAATCTTGATGATGGGGATGTTCGTGAGGGTTTGTTGGAGTTAGATTGCAGTATTGTAGCATGCGTCCATGGGGGAAAACCCTTCCACCTTGATGTATTCAGGGTGTTATGGGCAGATCATGGAGATGTGGATCCTTCTCTATCCAACGCCTTGATGAGACTTTCCACCATATCTTTTTTTCTCTCCCTGAAAAGGTTGATTTTGTGCTTGACAGTGGCCCATGGACTTTTGAAAACCAGCTTGTGCAGGTTAGAAGAAGGGGAAGCAGTCCTGCATGGACGACAACTGACTTGGAGTATGAACTTTTTTGGATCCATAATACTGGGTTTCCTCGTTTCTATTATACAGTTGAGGCTGGCCTCAAACTTGCCAAATCCTTCCTAGTATGCAGTGCTTACCAACTTCGGAAGGATCGTTTGAATAGTTCCAAATTCTTCATATTTCGGGTGCCGATTAATATCACCAAACCCCTCCAACGTCTTTTTTGAGTGAGGACTCCCGATGGCACTCTCCATGCAACCCTTATCAAGTATGAAAGGCTGCCCAATTTCTGTTTTTCTTGTGGGATCATTGGGCACCGCTTTTGTGATTGTTCATTGTTGAAGGATGTGAATTGGACACTGAAGGATTGTGACTTTGGTCCGTGGATGGGAGGTGTTGACAATGTGTGTTTTGATCAGCTCTTTGTAGTCCTAGATCCCATCATATTTCTCTTGCTCAGGAGGACTCTCCCCTTCACTCTGATGGACCTATGTCGCGTGCACAACCAGTGGACGCCTCAGCTTTGGTTGTTCCCCCTCCAACTGAGTCTATGCAGACATGCAGCCCCCTGATCTGGACAGCGGCGGTGCTTCAAGTGGTGTTCGCACCAGGTGACAGCTTACTCCACAGAAGAGGACTTCCCATTCTACTCCAATTGCAGAACTTGTGCTATGTACTGATTTCTAGGTTAAACAACCTAAACGAATAACGATGGAGGCTGCTAGGTAGGCCCGCCAAACCGAATGAATTGTATTAGTTGGAATTGTCGGGGTTTGGAATCGCCTCGGACAATTCATGAACTTAAGGATCCCGTCTATTCTAAAAAACTAGACATTTTGTTTTTGATGGAAACATGCTTGCTTTCTCATCATTTAGTCTCTTTAAAATTTAATCTTTGTTTCAATCATGCCTTTTGTGTTGATAGACATGGTTTTGGTGGAGGACTTGCATTGTTATGGAAAGATGAGGTGAACCTCCAAGTTCTTAGCTATACTACAGGCCACATTGATGCACATATCACCTTGTGTTGGGATGATACCTCTTGTTACTTCACTGGATTTTATGGCAGCCCGGATGTTCAACAACGCCCACATTCTTGGGACCTTTTGCGATGTATTGGTGCTTCTCGGGTGGAACCTTGGATTATACTTAGTGATTTCAATGAGATTTTATATCCATTTGAAACCACTAGTCGTAATCCTCGCCCCTGCCATCTCATGAATAATTTTCTCAAGGTGATTGAGGATCTTCAATTTTCAGAAATTGCAGCTCATGGCAGTGCTTTAACTTGGTGTAATCAGTGAGAGGGCAGCAATAGAACTTGGGTTAAACTTGATCGTGGTTTTGGGAATGCTGCATTACGTGCATTTCAGCCTAATATGCAGATTGTTGTTCTACTAGTGGTTCACTCGAACCACTATGCTCTCCATCTCAATTTGGCTCCTAACAACCTTCCACGGGGTAGCTCTCAAACCCGATCCACACGCTTAGAACCTTGGTGGTTTTCTGACCAAGAATGTGCTAATATTGTTACCCGTAGCTCTCGGAAACATGGTAACATACAACACCACATCAAAGAGGTCCGCAAGCACTTTAGCTCCTTGGATGTGAGATACACGGATGTTGGTACCTTCAAGGTAGCTTAAGATCATCTTCAGTCTCTCCTTGGTATTGAGAGTGATTATTGGAAGCAGTGCTCGAGGTCCAATTAGCTTAAAGGGGGGAATAGAAACACTGCATACTTTCACCATCATGCTAATTATAAACATCGATGAAACCACATTCATTCTGTGCTGGATGAACATGGTTGTAAAGTCATGGATCAATAGGGTATCTCAGAGGTAGCCAAGAAGTATTTTCACAACCTTTTCAGTAGTACACATGCTATGGTTGATTATGACACCCTCTTTGCGGGAGCAACTTTTCTTTCATTGTCCCTAGAGCACCAAGGACAGCTGAGCACACCTTTTACGAAAGTGGAGATACGGGCAGCTTTGAAATCCTTCCAACCTACAAAAGCCCCCGGGCCAGATGGTTGTCATGCTGGATTTTACAAAAGGTATTGGCATATTCTTGTTCATGATATGGTTGTGACTGTTTTACCTTGTTTAAATGGTTCTATGACTATGGATGCTTTGAATGATACTTTTATCAACCTTATTCCCAAAACAAAACATCCTAAATCTATGGCTGAATATCGACCCATTAGCTTGTGTAATGTGAGCTATAAGATCATTTCTACGGTGATTGCTAATCACATTAAACAAGTCTTAGGATCTCTTATTGATGATTCTCAAAGTGCTTTTGCGCATAATAGATTGATCATGGATAATATTATTGTGCCTGTGGAGGCTTTTCATTGGCTTAAACTTGGGAAAGGTGGTGCTAATTCGAAGGTTTATGCTCTTAAAATTGATATGTCCAAGGCTTATGATCGCATTGAATGGGGATATCTTCGTTGGGTCTTATCTTGTATGTAGTTCCCTCCTCGTATGATTGATCTTATTATGCAATGTGTTTCCTCTGTGTCTTTCAGAGTGTTGGTCAATAGCATTCCCTCTAGTAGTTTTACTCCTACCCGAGGGCTTCGCCAAGGTGACCCCCTGTCTCCGTATTTATTCATCTTATGTGCAGAAGGTCTTTCATGCCTCATTCACCGAACAGTTAGCTTGGGATATTGGTGTGGCCTCAAAATAGGTAGGGATGCTCCACAGCTTTCCCCTTTATTCTTTGTGGATGATTGCCTTTTATTTCTAGAAGATGTTGTAGGGAGTACGGTCATTCTTCAGTAGGTGCTAGAGAAATACTCTCAATCCTCGGGACAGATGATCAATTACCACAAGTCCTCTATTTTTTTCTCAAAGACTATGTCCCATTTGTGGCAACAATAGATTGCTCAATGTCTTGGAGTTAAATTTGGGGATGGCACTGGTAAGTATTTGGGGCTGCCTTATTTGATGGGTCACTCAAAGAAGCGAATTTTTGCTTACCTCATTGAACAATTATGGAAGAAAACGCATGTGTGGAAGGAAAAGCTTTTGCCCAAGGGGGGCAAGGAGGTCCTCATTGAGTCCATCTTGTAGGCAATTCCTACATATGTAATATCAATCTATAAGCTTCCTCAATCCTTCAGTCAGGATATGTGTTCTATTACTCAATGTTTTCGCTAGCATAATAGTGGAGAGGGCAACACTTCTCCTTGGATGGCTTGGGAGAAGATGTGCTAGCCAAAGGAGGAAGCGGGGGGGGGGGGTTGGTTTTCGTGATCTTGGATTTTTTAACCAAGTGCTTTTAGCTAAGCAAGGTTGGAGACTCATGTAGCACCCAAACTCCCTAGCAGCTCGGATTTTAAAACTCCGTTATTTCCCTCATGGTGATTTTATGACAGCAAAATGTGGCACTCAACCATCCTTTTTATGGCGTTCTTTTCTTTATGGGCGTGAGTTGTTGGAAAAAAGGGTTCGATGGCGAGTTGGTGATGGTAAACATATTAGGGTTTTTCATGACCCTTGGCTCCCTTAATCTTTCTCTTTCAAACCAGTTTCCTTGTTTTCTTCATGAGGCTTTTTGGTTGAACATCTTATTGATAATGGTAGTTGGAGGCAACCTTTGCTGCAGTTACTTTTTTGTGCGAGAGACCGAGACCTCATCCATCAAATTTCTCTCTGCCCACTTGGTGTTTGTGATAAACGCATTTGGCACTTTAATCCTAACGGTGCATTCACGGTGTTATCCGCTTACAAGGTGGCATGGCAGCTGCGTTACTTACAGCAACTGGCCACACCTTCATCCCCATCCTCTTCTCTATGGTGGTTGATTTGGAGCATGAAGATTCCACCAAAAATCCAGCACTTCCTTTGGCGATTATGCACTGGAACTTTGGCTACCCGCACCAACCTTAAACGGCGATGTGTCCAGGTAGACGATGTTTGCCCCAACTGCAGGCAACAGCACAAGGAGGACACACATTTTTTCCTTCAGTGCAGTGTTGCAAGGGTTGTTTGATATATTCTCTTTGTAGATATAAATCACTAGACCTCTACTACTTGCTCTTGGCTGGAATTTTTCAACAACATTTAACAGGATATCTCTGTGCCCCATGGTTTCGTGGAGTTTGTAGTGCTGTTGTGGTTCACGTGGACAGCTCGCAACTCCTTGGTATTCGAAGGTACAGCGGACCATCCTTCAACAATAGTGGTGGCTGCTCATAGTCTCCTTACAAGTTTTCGGACAACTTTGGATGTGGTTTCTCCCCCAGCAGCTCCAATCCCTCACCCTCCACCCCCATGGACTACACCATGTGAGGGTCTCTTGAAAATGAATGTGGATGCTGCTTTCTCTAGGCATGGAGCAGGTTTTGGTTTCGTGATTAGAGATCACAAGGGCAAGCTGATCTCGTCAGGTGCTAGCCCGCTGATCAACTCACTGTCTCCTCTCCATGCTGAGTTGATAGGTGCGTGGAAGAGTTTTCTCATGGCTCAAACCTCAAACCTTCCAATGTCTATTATCGAAATGGATTGCACGGTAGCTGTCCAAACTTATCTTGTGGCGGGGATGACTACTCGGCCTTTGGACATTTTTACAATATGCTTCACACGTTATGTATTACTCAAGCAGGTTGCACTTTTTCTTTCCAACCTAGATCTGCAAATCAAATTGCTCATGTTCTAGCTCAAGTAGATGTAGCGCTTGATCATAATGTATGCAGGGATGAACATTATCACCCTTCTCTTTTGTCACTCCTTCACTCGGATTGGCAACGTTATAATGAATGAAATCCTTTTTCCACTCAAAAAAATTAATTTATACATAATTTTGTTTTTTAATATTAATTTTAATTTTCAAAATTATTTTATTTTTAACAAAAAGTAAATAAAAACAAAAACAATGGTTAGAACATCTAATGTTAAATTATGTTTTTATATTTTAATATAACAAATATTTTAAAATTTAAAATATTTTATTTAAAAAATAATTAAGGGTAAATATGACGGTTAATAACTATTATTTTTGACTTGAAAAATCTTAATTAATTTTTAATTAATTTTTAAATTTTTAAATTAAATTTAAAAATTTAAAAAATGATAAATTCATTTCAAAATTTAAAAATAAAAAGCAGAAATGACGGTTGTGCACCACTGTTTCTGACTTTAAATTCTTTTTTTTTAATTTTAAAGTTTAAAAAAAAATAATTTGGACTCAAATATGACGGTTAGGTGGCTGCCGTATCTGACCCCAGAAATGGCATCTTCCCTAGTCGCCATATTTGCCCTTTAAATTTTTTTTTTTTAAAAAAAATCATTTTTTACTACGTTTTGGCTAATCGTCATTTCCAAGTATTGTATTTGAGCAGAAACGACGGCTTTGTAGCCACCGTTTATCAAAACGACATGATTTTAAATGACGGCAAAAAAACCGTCGTGGAACCGCTGTAATAAGCAAAATGACGGCCTAGGAGCTAGAAACGGCGGCTCCCCGGTCGTCGTTTTTGCCTGGGATCTTAGTAGTGATATTTCATCTTGGAAGACATATAGGAGAAGGAGGGAAGCAATGAAGTTAATGGAAGACAGTTACAATGAGCAATATAGAATGTTATGGGGTTATTGTGATGAGCTAAGGTCGGCATAATAGTGTGCATTAAACAAACTCTAAATGAAGAAACTGGAGATGAATATTTCAAGAGGATCTACATTTGTCTAGATGCACTCAGAAAAGGTTTCATGGCTAGTTGTAAGAAAGTGACTGGATTGGATAGGGCCTTTCGAAAAGGCCCCCATCTCTGGTGTACTATTATCTATAGTTAGGATTGATGCAAACAACGACATGTACCCTATTGTATGTGCTGTTGTGGAAAGTGTAAACAAATCTACTTGGACATGGTTTATCCAAGATCTTATAGAAGACTTAGAAATCTACAAACAAAAAGACTGGATGCTTATTTCAGATAGGCAAAAGGTAATATCCACACTTTAATATTTTTATGCAATTTTGATATCATATCCTATTCAATGCACAACTAATCCTGAGTACTTTGACTTTGTAGGGACTATTTCCCAGTGTGCATGAGTTGTTAATAAGAGCTGAACACAGATATTGTGTTAGGTACTTGCATAACAACTTCAAAAAACTGTATTCGGGTGACAACTTAAAGGAAATGATGTGGAGGTGTGCAAAGGCTACCTTCATAAGCAAGTATGAAGCTAAAATGGAAGAGTTGAAGAACTTTGTTGAAACTGCTTTCAATTGGCTGATCAAGAGTACAACACCAAGACATTGGTGTAGATCTCACTTCAAGGAAGTGACAAAATGTGGCATGCTCCTCAACAATCATAGGGAGGCCTCAACAAGCATATTTTTCAAGCAAGATTCAAACCATCCTAGGACCGCTTGAAAGAATAAGATGTTATCTCATGTTGAGTCTTGAATGAAGAAGACAATGGTGGCTAAACAGAAAGTAAAACATATGCCCTAGAATTATGAAAATCCTTGATAAGCTAAAGGAATAATCTACATGATGCATTCCATCATTTGCTGGGGGGTCACTGTTTCAAATAAGAGAGATTGAAGGTGACCAATTTTCTGTTGACACTACAGTAGCAACATGTACTTGCAAAAAGTAGCAGCTCTTAGGTATACCTTGCAAACGTACCATTTCAGTTTTAAGGTTACAAGGTAGTAAGATAGAAGATTATGTTGATAGTGTGTATAGTATAGATATGTGTAGGAATGCTTATGAACCAATTACTTACCCAGGCCAAGTTCCAGCTCTATTAGTTTTAGGTTTACTTTGAAGAAGTCATTTGTGTTTTTGTGCATTTTTTTAAGTCTTGTTTCTATGCATTATTTCAGGTTGGTTTTGATGATTATTTTCTATTTTTTCTATTTTCCTTGCTATTGTCCTGGGACTACTTGGATACTACTTTGTGTATTATGCATTATGGCAGATATACATAATACCCTGTGTTTTACTTTTATGCTTCATTTTCTTTGCTTAAGGTTCATTTCCTACTTCCCTGTTTCTTGCTTATATTTCCTACATTTGGTGATGATTTCATTTGTTTTAGAAAATGGTCAATTTCAATTTTAGTTAATGCTAAATGGCTAGCTTCATTTCCTAGTGCTAGCCAATTTCAAAATCTACTAACATTATGCCAATTCCAAACTGTTTGTGTTACCCAACAATCCACACTCAAAGCAAAGCTAAATAAAAGCTATTCCAAATCAAATATATTAAGATTAATCCACAATGAATCCTTTGCATTGATCTCAACAATATCACTAAATTAGCATAACATACTATTACAAAAATACTAATTTACAACAATACTAATTTTACAGCACAAACTAATGCAAAAAGACAATCCTATGCACAAACGACAGTCCCCAACTCATCTTCATGCCCACAATTTCTGAATAATGCACAAAAAACATAACACCATACACCATTGCCATTTTCTTTTCATCTACTTCTCTTTATCCTCCTCAACCTTCCTCTGTTTATGAAGTAAACCAGGAATAATCACCTTCGATCTAGCACACATGGGTGGATCAACCCATTCAAAAAACTCGTATCTTCCATATTTCTATAAAAATGAAAATTACTCACATATATATATATATATAAACATCACTCTAAAGCCAACATAACAAAACCAAAGAGCATATATAATACCTTTTTTTTCACAAGAGATAAACCTACGTCCTAGATTAGAATCAGTCCAGGACGTTTTCGTACACACTCGAAAAACACAAAAGCATCTTCTTCTTCCCTCTTTGTTAGGGTTCCAACTACTATCATTATTATTACCCCAAACATGCCACGAACCCTCATCATCGTCAATGGAGTTATGCTTCATTTTTAGCAACTACAACAAGAAAGAAGCAACGGATCGCACGGAAGAACAAAGGATGAAAAAGAAGAGGAAGGAAGGAAGAAAAGGGGATTAGGGTTTCAAGTTACCCATTTTAATCTCAACCTGATAAGAAAACGTGTTGGGTTTATGGTTAATAAGTGAAATACCTATTTCACCCCTCATTTATTAATAAAAAAAGAAAAATAGACGTTGACTTCAACTTCAACTTCCAAGAGTGGACGAAAAGATATAAGGTGTGAAGAAAATAAATGTTTAGGGATATAAAGAATTTAAAAAAAAAAAAAAAAAAAAAGGAAAAAAGATAGGGATGTGACTTGCACCCTGTAAATTGTTTAGGGACCAAACATGCATGTTTGCCTAGTTTTTTATATTAGAAAAATTTGACATTTTAGTATTTATATTTTATCGTTTGGAAAAATATGTTTTCTTTTTTCTTGATAATTATATCCTTATTTTATTTTTAATTGGACAAAAGAGTTATTATAGCAAAATTTTTGTAATTTTTGGACAAAAAAGTTATTATTTATAATCTCATTAACCAAAAAAGATTGATTCCTTCAACCTCACTCTAACTCCAATCTTAACTCTCCGTCGAAGAACATTAAAGCTCCTCTGATGTTAAGTCAACAGAGATTAAAGAATCAAAATTAATAAATTTAAAGTTCAAGGTAAAAGTCAACAAACCATTTCCTGAGCTAAAGTACAACTATATGTACTACTAAAAATATGAAAAGGTTAATAAAAATTCGATATACGACAATTATATCTCTTATAAATTTACTATGATGACCATTTTAGAGAATGGACTTGTTTATTGTATGGGCTCTATTTAAAATATATAGACTATCATTAGAATGTATCCAATGGAAAAAAAAAATAATAATAAGAAGGAAAGAATAAATGGGCTTAGATATTTTAAAATTGTTAATGGGTTTTAATAGGAATTGAACCTATAAGTATAAGATATTTTAATGAAATCTTCATTTTTTCTAATTTCATTCAATTTTTCCTATTCCTTACTATTTTCCTTATGAGATAGTTAATTGAAGTAAATGATGATTTATTAAGACTTGAATTAGTTAATGATAGTATAAATAATAAAAATACCCCTCACATGACTTACAAATGCTTTGCACATAAATATTGGTAGCTAAAAATTGTCAATTTAGGTAAAAGGATCCCTTTTTCCAATTGAAAATAAAATAAGGATTCGATTGTTAAAATAAAGTTAAGGACTCGTTTGTCAAACAATAAAATATGAGCACTTAAACACCTAATTTTTTTTTAATATTTTATTACTATTTTATAGGAACATTTGATTAGGGTTCTGTTGGTTCCTCAATCAGAGTTTTAAAAGTCACTACAAGAAAACAGGAGATCAACAAGGGTCAAATCCCTCGCTGATTGGGTTCAACAAGGGATTTGGCCCTCGCTAATCTCCCAGTCGCTGATAGCGACGGCAACCGAAAGCTCTCGCTATTTGCGGGGAATCAGCGACGGCCAGAAGGTGGTCAAATTATTGGTCAATGTGAGGGGGATCAACAACGGCACCGCGAGGGCTAAAAAATTAATTTTTAAAATTTTATTTAAATCAGCAACAGCGTAATGAGGGCAATTAAATTAATTTTTTAAATTTTATTTAAATTAACGACGGCTTAGCAAGGGCCATTAAATTAATTTTTTAAATTTTATTTAAATCAGCGATGGCTTAGCGAGGGCCGTGAAAATAATTTTAAAATTTTATTCATTTTAGCGACGGCTTAGCACTCGCAATACCGTCGCAAATTATAATTTTTTTTATATTAAATATGTTTTTAATAAATTAATATTTACTAATTATATTTATATTAAAAACCTTAAAATTTA
>JAXGGT010032404.1:0-13561 GCA_035583425.1 Marsdenia floribunda
AACTAAAAAATGGTTCACACACACGCACGCCAAAATCGGAAGAGACAGAGGAGAAAACATGACAAAAAAAAAAAACCTACCTGACAGAGATCCGATCGACAAGTTGCTCAACTGCAACGACGGGGAATGGGTATCTAAGGGCTTTGGTAAATGTCATTTTACCATTATGCCATTTGCACTTGAAAAAATAAAAATAAAAATAACCGGTAACCTCTTCCAAAACTGGCAAAAGGGTGACATTAGAAGGTTAAAAAAAGTATTGGGATGAGATTTAGCCAAAAATAAAGTTTAGGGACTGAACCGGCCTCCCAAAAAAAGTATTGGGACCAAACCGGCTATTTTCCCTAAAAAAAAACTCCCAAACCATGAAATTAAGAAGAAATTCAAATCAAAACGAAACTCCTAAACCGTCAAATTAAGAACAACTTCAAATCAAAAAATGAATGTGGGGTTTTGAAAAATATTAAAACAGAAAACCAAAAAAAAAAAAAAAAAAAATCAAATCTCAGCCAAAGATCGGCGATAAATCGCAAAGCCCAGAAGATCGGCGATGAGCAGTGATAGCAGTGAGTGGCGACGTCGTCTTCATTTCCTGGTATTTCAGCTGGATTTGGTGGTGAGTGGTGACGACGTTGTGGTGACAACAATAAGGAACAACATTGGTAGTGATAGTAGCGGGTGGCAAATGGTGGCTATAGAAACATGAAGAAGAAGAAGAAAAGAAAACCGTAAATTAAATTACATAATAGTCTCTAAAATTTTTTAGTTATTATGATTAAATCTTATTAAAAATTTAAAAGTCAATATTTATAAAAATACCTTTAAAAAAGTCACATACTGCGCACATGGGTCGCACTAACGAGATGGTAAAGGAGACTGTTGACGGAAGTGCAAGATTTGAACAAAAAAAAAATGTTTAAGTGTCAGTTCTGAATGAAAAAAAGTTCAGGTGCGAAAGTTGGATTTCGAAAAAGTTCAAGTGTTATTGTGATTTTTTGCTCTTAACTTAAATATGTGGGTATGACAATCTTTATTTAATTCGTTAATTCTTTCAGTCAATGGATTTGAAAGCCATTTGGGCTTGATTTCGATCCGTTTGAAGATATCGATATTGGATCTATCCTTCCAAGGGTCCTCTGACTGGATCTTGGAATGGATTCGTCTTCGGGGGCCGGCTTGATCTCGATATTTGGTTTGATTTCTCCGAGAGTCTTTGGACTTGATCTCAAAATGAATTTGATATGACTCCGAGGGCGTTTGAGGCTTAATCTCGAAGATGAATTGGACTTGAAAGGGGAAGAATCTAATATAGTAGAGCTTCACTACCTCTAAGACTTGTGTGTCCTTCATTGAAGCCCCTCTTGCTCTTCTATTTATAGAGGAGGGGATGACAAGACAAAAGTCTCTTGTGGTGATTTGGCGCCTTTCCATTGGTTGAGACACTCCTTCAATTCTGATTGGTCAGTCTTTGTAACACTGTCACGTGTCAGCATACGATTCGCCGTAGTAAATGAAGAGTAATTTGTAATAAGTAATTAAGTAGAATTTTATCGACCACTTAATTAATTTAAATTATTTTAAAAATTTTCACTGTCTAAAAATTGCTCCTTTGGAGCTTGTGCACTACTAATTTGAAGAGTTATCACGAGGACAAGTTTCGATTCGTTTTCATCTTGTCTCATTTGAATCAAAGTATTTAATTAAATTTGAATCACGATGTAAAATATGAGATAATATATATATATATATATATATGAATCGATTTTGAATCAAATAGATAAATTTGACTTGAAGATAAATACGACATATATAAATATATGTTATTTACGAATAAAATTTCAATCAGGTTTAATAATTTGAACTTGATTTGTCAATAAATATTATTCATAAATAATCCCAAAGTCTTAAAGATATTATACGAATCAAATTTGAGTCAAATTAAGAATTTAAATTTAACTCGAAGATAATTTGATAAGTAAATAATATCAAAATATATTTTACGAATCCCATATACATATATATTATATATATGAATTAATATTTAGGTCAAATTAGATATTTAAATATAACTTGCTGATAAATATAACTCGTAATTATTTTTAACGAATCAATATTTGAGTCAAATTATATATTTAAATTTTGACTTGAAAATATATAAAATTCGTGAGAGATATAATAGGCAAAGACTTCTATCAGATTTATAAGACTTTCCTCTCTCTTGCATTTGATGCCTATATAAAGGATATTGACCCATCATCAGACTATCTTTCGTATTTCCTTGGCGTGAGTTCGGAGAAGGCAGAAGTGAATATTTCCTTTTTTTTTTTTTTTTTTTCTCTTTTCACGACTTTTGATTAATTTTTTATTCTCTCTCTCTTTTTTTTTTTTTTATAACATTTAACCCTTTTTTTTTTCCTTAGATTCGCATCGGGTCCACCTCCACTTGAAATACGAAGAACATGAAAGAAGTGTTTGTGAGTCGTTCCCAAATTCAATATCTCCATCGTCTTTCATTTGTACCAGCACCGGATGATGATTCAGCGATAATCCTTTCCAATACTGACTCAAAAGAGTCCTCAAATTTGCCAACTTCAACGTGAATCAACTATTCCACCATCAACACGAAAGAGTTATCAACATCAACTTGAAAAGTGAAGTACCCATCAATATGAACGAGTCATCCATATCAACTCGAAGGGTCAAGGACCCATCAACATAAAGGAGGTATTGGTCATCCAATTGTCCAAGTCAAATGATTGCCAGAAAATAAAAATTTCTACACTTCTATTTCAAAAATAGTACCTAAACATCCAGCCGTTGAAAAATGATCTCCACCCTTCAAATTGAAGGTAAATATGTTTCCTATTTTTTGTAAAAATTTCAGGCTAATCGGATGGAAATTTATGCTCCAACTGTTAGAGGGATGCATACTGTCGGAAGACTAGAGGCTCCTAGACTGTTTATGTTGTGAAATTATACTGCAAAATTTGACCGTTGAAAAATGATATTCACCGATCATATTGAATAAAATCATTCTATCTACATAATAACAATGTTTCAGCCTGATCGGAGAATTATCAAAGCTTCAATCGTAGAAAGAATCAAACTATAGGATGAAAACAAACCTTTTGGATAACTCAAGTTACAGAAATTATATCTCAAAATCAGACCATTTAAACCCGATCTCGATCATTTAGATTGAAAAAAAATGTTTCATGTACTTACTGACAAAATTTTAGCCTGATCGGTGAAGTATCAAAGTTTCAATTGTAGAAAGAATCAGATTGTAGTATGCAAAGAACCTTCTAGATAGCTCATATTGCGAAAATTATACTGCAAAATCAGACCATTGAAAAATGATCCTCACCATTCATATTGAATAAAATCATTCTATCTACATATTGAAAAAATTTCAGCCTGATTGAAGAAGTATCAAAGCTTCAATTATAGAAAGAATAAGACTGCAAGATGAAAATGAACCTTCTGGATAGCTCATGTTGCAGAAATTAGATCTCAAAATCTGACCGTTGAAACCTTATCTACACCGTTCAGATTGAATAAAATCATTTCATCTATTTGCTGACAAAATTTTAGCCTGATCGGAGAAGTATCAAAGCTTTAATTGCAGTATGGGATAGAACCTTCTAGATAACTCATGTTGCGGAAATTATTTCTCAAAATCTGACCGTTGAAACCTGATCTTCACCGTTCATATTGAGGAAAGATATGTCCTATAATTTTTATCCAAAATTCAGTCAAATCAGGGAAAAATTGACGATCTGATTGTTTAGAACAATTCGACTGTCAGGCTGAAATTCTCTTTCCCTTATCAATCAGTAATTTTGGTGACGCTATATTGAAGTAAGGAAAATTCCCTGGATTGGTCTTAAAACTATTTACGTTTCTCATACTTGGTCCTAAATCTTTAAGAATTCTTAACTAGATCGTCTAACAATTTACGTTGGTAGAAATTGGTCCTTTCAACTATTTTTCACCATTTTTTCGGCCAAAATAATCACGTGCATTGAACATGTTCTCTTTTTTGAGGGCATTTTTGGTATTTTATTATTATTATTTTTTTGTGTCGTTGAAGAAGGGAGATAATGATGATGATGAAGAAGAAGAATACAATAGTATGGGTGTAGCTAATCCGTTACCTCGTTCTTCTGTTACTACATCTCATTCGAAGGCTTAGTAGACAACTCTAGTCTTGGATAAGCCCAATTCTTTGAATTCTATGTTCCAAGATTATCCTCAAGGTATCTTAGCTTCTCAAATGGTTTTGAGAGATCACAACACGAACAATAGTAGTAGTAATAGCACATCACCCAGTAGATCCATAGGGATAAATTGAGAGTTAAATGGTTTGAACTGCTGCCACCGTTGGTTGCCATTTAAGAATTAGAATCTGGTGGCGGTCTCCCAGGTGGGTATTAGACCACGGGGATGTTGTCTAAAATGTTAATTTTACTCCCAGAGCAACTACTGCTATTGGAGACATATCTTTGGACCACGTCCAGGTAACCCACAATTTCTAGAATACAAGGACGTCTCCTCCGGTGATAGAAGTAGACGACACTACTGAGTGGAACGGGAATAGGCAAGGCCTTGTGATAGGTGGTCTGTAGGGACCGTTGGGCGATTCAAAGAATCATCAAAACGTTGCAAATGACTACGACAGTATAGCTGCTGCTCATCATCACCACTAACAGCAGCAGATTTCAGGCATCAGTGTAGATTCAGAAGTAGCAGCAGCCATGAAGCTTTTCCTCATGAACCCACAACTAAGATCCCCTTTTCCATCCCCAACTCATCCTCATCTGCCTTCATCATCTACACTTCACATGTTGCTCCCGAACTCGTCACTTGCCATATCTACTCTTCACCAAGGGTTTCATTAAACAGTTTCTCCAACGAAGAAGCAAGACCACCTTTCGATTTGTCTTAGTTCACATGGATGCCTGATAGCGGTGCTAATGGAGGAGGAGGCACCAGTAACCCTAGTGGAGGAATTGGCGGTGTCGCAGCAGATCAAGGGCTTTTTCGCTATTATTAAAGAATAGGGAATACTAAAAATGCACTCAAAAAAGAGGGCATATGCAATGCATGTGACTGTTTTGGTCAGAAAAATGATGAAAAATAGCGGGAAGGACCAAGTTCTGACAACGTAAATTATTAGAGGATCTAGTTAAGAATTTTTAAAGATTTAGAACCAAGTATGGAAAATTTAAATAGTTTTACGACCAATCCTAGGAATTTTCCATTGAAGTAATCATTCGCCTTAGCAATCAACAAGTTGGGAAAATCAACATCTTCAATGACTTTGGCAGCATCGATCATCATTCTCTGTAGCTTTGATGACTTTCGGATATCCAAACTTAGAACTTTATTAGAAGATGGATTTTATACCCCCTTTGTTCTTCAATGTAAATCTTCTTTTCTGTTATTTATCTTTTTATTATAAAATATGGATCATCAATGAAAAAACTAAATTCCATTATATGATTCATTTTTTTTGATTTTTTTTTTTTTGCTAGGATTAAAGTTAGACTCTTGTTCTAAGCGGCCTACGTATCCCACAAGGGAATCAAGTCAAACGTAGTTCAAATGTGTAGTTTAAACTCATACAATTTTAGCTCGTACATCAAGGAGCATTCATTTGAATATACAGACAGTTTACACTTCTGTCAAGGAGGCTTCATCATCATGTAGACAGTTTATACTCGTGTCAAGGAGCCTTCATTCAATATGCAAAAACTTTAACTTTAACTTCTTTATTTTTTTTAAAAAAATTATTTTCTTTTTTACTAATTAATGAGTACTTCATAGGAAATCTTTTATTCAGATAGTTTATACTTTTATCGAGTAACATGCAGTTTAACCTCACGCGTCAAGGAGGAACTTGTAGTTTCGAATTCAAGCATCATTAGTGTTTGAAATTGACTCTTCATCTTTAGATTCCAAGGCAACATTACTCCTACATTGCTATTCTTTTTGTTCAACATCAATTTCAAGTGTTTGATTGATAATAGTGCTTAACTCCATATCTCGTCCACGCGGAGCCAATTCTTCAAATATTTTTGTTGAATACCTTTCAAAATATATTGAAGATTTCAATGCATTCATTGGATACACATCTCGATAGCAAATTTTTCCCATAAATGATCTCTGCAATTTAGATTCAAACTCCTCCATCGATTGATAAAATCAACAACTGGTTCATCGTCCAACTGCTTTGTATGACTTAACTTAAGCATATTTACTGTTCGATGAGTACTGTAGAAACGATTCAGGAATTCAACTTCAAGTTGATTCCAACTGTTGATTGATACAGGCAACAAATCAATATACCAATCGAACACGCTATCTTTGAGGGAGCAAATGAATTGTTTGGTTAGAAGATCTCCATCTGTACTAGCATTCTTGCATGTCTCCACGAAATGGGCAATGTGTTGCTTGGAATTACTTTTGCCATCAAACTGTTGAAATTTTGGAGGAAGATAGCCAACAGACATCTTTAGACTTTCAATTCTCCTTAAATATGGTTTGAATATGCAAAGGAGGATCTTGAATTTCCTGCACTTTTATCATTTAATATACCTTTGATAAAGTTCTTCAATTCACTTTTTGAAATGAGTCCATCAGCGGAAACATGAATTGTTTGTTCTTCTTGGTTTGTTTTGAATCCATCAACTATTTGAGATTGTTTTTCAACGACTTTGACTACATTAGAATCACTATTCTCCTTGTTTGAAGGTAGCATCTTTTTGTGCTTCCTCAACACATTTGTGTGCAGTTTGATTGGACTTACCATTTTCACTCATCAATTGGGCGATTATGAGACCTTGTTGTGCATATCGTTTCACAAGAACTTCCAGGAGTTTGGTCAAATTTGCCAATCATTCTTCGATTGTTGTAGCTTCCACCACCATCATGGACATGACTGATGAACTTACATCAAAATCTTCATGATCACCAGGATTATGCATCAGATTTCATTGAACAACATCTGTAATGTCTGAAACTAGATCCATGCACTTTGATTTTGACAAATCATATCCTTGATATGATAATGACAACATGCCCTTTTTTGCTTGAGCGGTGAGCCCAACATAGGTTTCAAACATCACAACACTAGTGCCAATATAAGAAATGACACTCTTCAAAGCATCTTTATTGATGCCTTCATTTTTTTGACTCTATTGATGAGATTTTAACGGAATAGAGTTGAGCGGTAGAGATTGTCCCACCGAGCGTGCTAGAATTGTGGACGACGATTTCGCATCTGCAAAAAAAAAAAAAAAAAAAAAAGAAATAATGCAAATACAAAATAATTTTAAAATGTGTATTTCATTAATTTAAATATGTGGATACAATAATCTCTATCTAATTCGCTGATTCTTTCCATCAATAGATTTGAAGGCCCTTTGGGCTTAATTTTGACCCGTTTGAAGATATCGATATTGGATCTATCCTTCCAAGGGTCTTCTGACTTGATCTTGAAATAGATTTGTCTTCGAGGGCCATTAGGTTTGATCTCGATCTTTGGTTTGATTTCTCCAAGGGTCTTTGGACTTGATCTCGGAATGAATTTGATATGACTTCAAGGGCCTTTGAGGATTAATCTTGAAGATGGATTGGACTTGGAAGGCAAAGAATATGATATAGCAGAGTTTTACTATCTCCAAGACTTGTGTGTCCTTCATTGAAGCCCCTCTTACTCTTCTATTTATAAAGGAAGGGATGACAAAGCAAAAGTCTCTTGTGGTGATGTGGCGCTTTCCATTTGGTTGAGACACTCCTTCAATTCTGATTGGTCAGCCTGTGCAACATTGCCATGTGTCAGCATATGATTTGCAATAGGAAATGAAGAGTAATTTGTAATGAGTAATTAAGTAGAATTTTATCGACCACTTAATTAATTTAAATTACTTTACGAATTTTCACAGTTTACAATAAGTATTTTATAATTTATATTTATCAATTATTTTTATTAAAAATATAAAATAAAAAAATAAATTAATTTTTGTATTTTTTTAAAATTATGATTTTGGTGAGATATTTATGTTTACTTACTATGGACGACTATTTCGTGTCTACAAAAATTAAATAAAATATGTACACACGAAATCAATTGTAAAATATGTATTTTATTAATTTAAATATATGTGGATACAATCTCTATCTAATCCGCTAATTCTCTTCGTCAATGGATTCGAGGGTCCTTTGGGTTTGATCTTAATTCATTAGATGATATCGATATTGGATCTATCCTCCCAACGGTCTTCTAACTTGATTTAGGAATGGATCTGTCTTCGAGAGCTGTTGGACTTGATTTCTCCAAGGGTCTTTGGACTTGATTTTAATCTCGAAGATGGATTGGAATTGGAAGGGGAAGTATCTGATATAGTAGACTTCGCTACCTCCAAGACTTTGTGTATTGAAGCTTCTCTTGCTCTTTTATTTATAGGGGAAGTGATGCCAATAAGAGAGCCTCTTGTGGTGATGTGGCGCCTTCCAATTAGCCAACACACTTCTTAAATCTTGATGGGTTGGTCTTTGTCACATTGTCACGTGTTAACGTATCATTTGTAATAAATAATTAGGTGAAATTTTATTTACTACTTAATTAATTTAAATTATTTTTACGAATTTTCACTGTCTATACTAACATTTTTTTTAATTATTAAATTCAATTGATATGTTTAGAAGGTGTAGTGGTAAGAGTTTCATTTATGATTTAAGATGTCATAAGTTCGAGACACGATAAGACACAAATACCTTAAAATTTCAATAATAATAATAGGAAAAATCTCTGATTCAATCCTACTTCTTTTTATGTTTCTCCAATTAGGTCCTAAATCTTTAATTTTGCCTAACTTGATACCATATCTTTTTACGTTTCCTCAACTAGGTCCTAAATCTTTAATTTTGTTTTACTTGATATCATATCTTTTTTCGTTTCCCAAACTTCATTCTTCCAATCAATTTTTTTAACATTTTTGTTTACTTTTACAATGTACAATTTTACATGTAAAAATTTGAAATGCCTAAAATGCCCCTTAAGAAATCATACCCAAGAGATTTACACCGTGAAAGTGGTCAAAAATATAAAAAAAAAAATAAGTGAAAGGAAGAAATTGGAGAAATATAAAAAGATATGATATCAAGTAAGACAAAATTAAGGCTGTATTTGGATTGGAATTATTTTTCAATTTTTCACTCAAACTTAAAAAAAAAAAAAAAGAGGTGTATTTGTTTGGACATCATTTGACATATCACTATTCATGTCTCCCCACTTGGAAAAAAAAATAATAAAAAAATAGAAAAAAGATGAAAGGATGTGTACAAGAAAATGAGGTTGCTAGTCTATTTCCATCACCATCAACTAGTTGGGTCCCATACGCAAGAGTGATGGCCATACTCTTCATTCCCACCCTATCTTTTCAGGCTAACGAGTTTTATATATAATATATATATTTTTGAATTTCTTTTCCCAACCCTATCAAGTACAAAGTAAAACAATCTCACATTTTCTTTTTTCTCTTTCTTCTCTCATATTTTTTACTTCATTTTCTGTCTTTAGTACTCTTTCCCCCCTCTTTTTTTTTTTTTTTTTTTTATTTATTTCATTATAAAATAATTGGTCAACCAACAATATTATATAATGATAAAAATGAAGATCGTTTTGTTGACAACGAATTTGAACAACTGCAAGAATGGTTAACCTTCCGTGACAAAATTATATATGATATAATTGTAATACAATAATTATATATGATATAAAAAATTATAAATAATATAATAGTTTTAATACAAGATAAATATTGACAGTTAAATTAATTTTTAATATAAATAATTATAGATATATTATAATATATATATATATATATAATTATATATAAACACTCGATACATATCCCTCCTTAAGTGCGGGATGTACATTATAATATTTTATTTTAATTTTTAATTTTTAATTTATTTTAAATAATAATTATTATTATGTTTGACTTATTTTATTATTATTTTATAAATTTTATTTTTATAATAATTAAGTGTATATTGTAATTATTTTAAAATTTTAAATATTTTATACAAATACTATAACATATAAAAAAACTTTTAAAAAAAAATATATATTATTTTATTTTAAATGAAGAATATAAAAATTTTATTATTAAAATTTTATAAATTTATTTTGTTATAATATTGACATTGTTTTAAATGCTACACAAAATAATTATCGCCAATTTTATTTTATTTAGTTGTAAATATATTTATATATATAACATTCATTTTTATTAATTATTAAATTAATATTATAAAATAATTGAATCTTATATGTCAAAACTTTATAAATGTGGATTTGGTCCTCAATATTTATACTTTTGGTGTGGTTGATTCATTTTCTTTATTTTTTTGTTAATAAATCCCTAAAAAATTTAGGTTAGTTGTATTTGGTCCCTACTACCCAAAATTAGAAATTTTGGGCGGATCAACTAATGTTTGACCAGCCATCTAGGGGTAAAATTGTCTTTTTCAAAAATTAAAAAAAAAAAAAAAGAAAAAAACAGGAAAGTCCATTCCTTCTTTTCCTTCTTTCTTCTTCTTCCCCGCGTTCTTCTTCCTTCTTCAGCCAAGTGCAGAACCCATTATCCTTGCTTGTCTTTAGGGATCGTCAACCACGCTTTCTCTCCAATGGAGTCCACCCATGTATATATATACATGTAAAGTCAGGAGACCTGAAATGTTGATGTCACCTTTCTCCTACCCTCTCTGAGTTTCAAATCAAGACTACTATTATTATTTTTTTTAAATCACTTTGAGCTCATTTTGCAAAGTAAAAGCATAGCTTTTTGTGTCCCAGATGGAGAACAACCAAGAATCTGTAATTGAGCAATTAAGAAAATCAGTTGAAATGTTTGGTTTATCCACTGAGGTAAATTTATTTATATAAATATTATATTATATATAATAAATAATACATTATTATATATATATATATATATATTATATTTATATATATATAAATATACACATAATATAACATATAATATATAATATAAATAATTATAATAATTATAATATATTGTTATATATAATTGTATATTATATATATATTATTTATAATATTTATATTTATATAATAAATAATACATTATTAGATATATTATATTTATATATCTATATAAATATAGACATAATATAATATGTAATATATATGTAGATGA
The DNA here is from genome assembly GCA_035583425.1 of Marsdenia floribunda. NCBI lineage: Eukaryota > Viridiplantae > Streptophyta > Magnoliopsida > Gentianales > Apocynaceae > Marsdenia > Marsdenia floribunda. The sequence continues at coordinate 11,232 of JAXGGT010032404.1, forward strand.
TATATATGTATATAAAAAAATAGAGAGAAAAGAGAGTAGATGTGTAAAATCGCCCATGATATATAATATATATATATATATATATATCAATATGTAGATAAAAAAAAAAATGGAGAGAAAAGAGAGAAGATGAAATTGACTTTGTATGTGTTTGTGTTTTTTTTAAAAAGTTTTTATGAGTAAATTTTGAATCCCAAAAACATAAGATAGGCCAATAAAATGTCGTCACATAAGCAAAGAAGGTCATCAATCATGCAGTAGAGGCTTCCACCTATGTGCAAAAACTACCCATAATATATATATATATATATATATATATATATATATATAAAAGATTTTGAATGAATTTTTCTACCTCTTTCCCCAACCCTACCAAGTACAATGACCCCACATTTTCTTCTCTCTTTCTTCTTTCATATTTTTCACTATTTTTTTTATCTCTTTAGTACTCTTTCCCTTTTTTCTTTTATTTATTTATTCCATTACAAAATCAGTGGTCAATCAACAATATTGCATGAAGATAAAAACAAATATCATGTTGTATGCAATGGATTTAAATAACTTCAATAATGGTTAACCTTCTGTTACAAAATTATAGATGATATAATTTTAATACAATAATTATAGATTATATAGAAAAAATTATAAATAATATAATAATTTTAATACAAGATAAATGTTGACAATTAAGTTAATTTTTAATATAAATAATTATAAATATATTATAATAGGTATATAATTATATAATTATATAATATAATATAATATATATAATTATATATATATATAGATACATACATAATAATATATATATAACTTTTGTAAATAACGGATATGAACAACTTTCTGTAACAACTTCAAACAAAATTATAGATGATATAAAAGAATTATACATAATACAATAATTTTAATACAAGATAAATATTAACAATTAAGTTAATTTTTAATATAAATAATTATATTATATCTATAATATAAATAATTATAATATATAATTCATAATGTATTGCTATATATAATATAATATTATATATATATATATATATATTATTTATATATAGATATAGACATAATATAACATATAATATATACGTAATTTTTTTTGTTTGTCTTTTTTTTAAACTTATTATATATATATATATATTAATATAAAAATAACTAAAATATATTGCATGTGATGCGCTTATATAGAATTTTGACTCATATATATTTTTTTTAATTTCTGTTTTTAATTTTTTTGTTATAAAATCTAAATAATAAAAAAATTTGTTAACCATTTCGAGTATGTACATGTAAACGAACTATGTCATATCTTTTCATATTCTCCAAAATATTGTATTTAGTCAACCAAATGATATCTCTTTTTTTTTTTTTTTGTACTTTTGGGGTGTTTTTTTTTTTGGATTTGTCCCTAAAATTCTATATTTATATTCATTGGAATAATCAAATCATTTTAAAAATAAAATATTCAATAAATATATTACATCATTCTTTATACTAATAATTCAACATTTATCTTATCATTACACTTAATAAAATGTATTATTTTTGTCTTTCACTTACTAGACAACTTCTTACATTGTCCTACCTTACTTCTCGTTTTTCGCAATTCACTCAACTATTTTTGAAAAAAATGAGCAAATTAAAAAAAAAAAAAAAAAAAAAACTTCAATCTAAATACATCCTAAAAATTTAGGATCTAGTTAGGAAAACATAAAAAAATATAGCATTAACTAAGGTAAAATTAAAAATTTAGGATTTAGTTGGAGAAACGAAAAAAAAAATATAGGACTAAATCAGAATTTTTCCAATGATAATAATTGATTCATAATAGGGATACGAGTTATTTATTTAGAAATTCAAATTAAATGAAAATTCATATACTACTGAGTTTCATTTGCATGACACATCAAACGAACACGTTTCAGCCATGCAAGCCAGGTGTCTATGTATTCCCAATCTTTTTTACATCTCAATATTATGGGTTTTTGTCTAAAATAATTTTGTTTTTAAACTCAACTCCCGTGAACAACTTAGTTTTAAAACCATAGAAATATCTAGTCTAAATGTATACGGGACGTGTGTTTTTTAACAGTTAACACACCTGGTGTGCGTTTACTCTAAATTTAAAATTAAAAAAAAAAAAATTTGCCATGTGTACATAAAAACACACATGTGATGTGCATGTTTGCATAGTTAGCATCCAATCAGCATGTAAACGCATGCCACATGTGCGTTATCCTGAAGGCTGCCACATTACCTTAGAAACATACTCCATATGTATGTTTTATTCCAGAAGTTTTTTTTTTTTTTTTTTTTTTTTTTTTGAT
>JAXGGT010032415.1:0-13559 GCA_035583425.1 Marsdenia floribunda
ATCTTCCTCCAACTTTAACTAAATTAATCATGACTTGTATTTCCTCTTCCTCATTATCGATTCTCGTAAATGGCAAATCGCTTCCCTTTATTTTTCCCACCAAAGCTGTTTGTCAAGTGATACTCTCTCCCCCTATCTCTTCCTTTTATCGATGGAATATTACTCACGACTTGGGCCAGAAAGTATACAATGCGACTACAGACCTGGTGACACCCACGGGCTAATTAGCACTATTCTTATAGTACCAAAATAAATATTTCGAGTTTACAATAAATACCTTATATTTCATGACATATCCATGTACACTTACAATATAGGACGGAGTATCACATTTAGAGCTGCAACAAGCTGAGCCTAACCGAACGTTGAATGTTTGAGCTTGGTTTATTTAATTTTCGAGCACTGTTCGAGTTTACTCGAACATAAAATCTTGTTCGATTATTTGTTCGTATAGTTTGAGTATTGTTCAAGTTGGCTCGTTTAACTTTTAAGCTAGCTCAAACTCGAGTTTGAGCTCGAATTATGTTTTTAAAATATTGTAAAAAGATAAATATAAATAATAAAAATACCAAATTTTTGTTAGGCTTAAAATTTCTAAAATATCAATAACTTATATAATGTAATTATTTAACAACCCAATAGACAATAAAATCTTATAAAATATAAAAAAACTTACATAAAAAAATAAATTTTTTTAAAAAAACCATATAATACAAAATAACAACACAATACTTTTAGGAATTAATAAATAAAAACAAATGAGTAATTTATTCATACATTTCATAATACGAAAAGGATGATAAAAGCTTAAAACTACATTAAATGATAAATGCAATGTAAAAAATAAGTAGAATAACTTAAATTGGGGCTCTATGGTATTCCCTTCCATCTTTTGGTTGTTATGTAACTAGCTGCAGTTGGGGGAGGTGTTGATGGAGTGAAGCTCTGTACTTTGCCATTGCTGTTGTTGGGGCTCTTGTGACGACCACCATGTCTATTGCTGCTGTTGTAAGAGTCCTTGGAATTTGATGTAGTCGTCGCTATTGTTGTTGCTACTAGACCCTCTTCTTCTTCGGCGATTGCTTCTTTCTCATATGGAAATTCTTTGATGTCCCAACAATCTATACATTAAATGGAAAAAAAAAAGATTTAATACACCAATTTGCAACATGAGAGTGACTAATAATTCACAGCTTGTCATACATTCTAGAAACAAGAAGAGGAGGAACTGTCGAAATAGCCCCATTAGTAACAACTCATATACCAAAGATTTTGAAAGGAAAACACCCCAATATCACAAAGAAATTTCCAAGAGAAACCCAAAAGAAAAATTTAATAATTCAAAAATTTGTGGATGTTGTTGAATCCAAGGAAATATATACACATTGTATGCACACAAAAATTATCAAATATGCACGGGTAAAAGACTTCATCAAAATCTATCATTTATTTCGATGACGTTTAAGGATTCAAATAAATGGAATAAATCATCACTTGAAATATTAGCATTAGACCCTCAAATTGAATAATGAATAATAAAAACAACGAAGAAATCATATTAAAAGATGAGTATTGAAGGGCACTTGCAGCTAAGAGAACAAAATTTAAAGGAGTCAAGGAGTCTACGTTCACAGACTTCACAGGTGTTGGTGGCACATTTACCAGGCCTTGGCTATGGCCTCTCAATCAAGAAGACAACCTTAGCATTGTTAACAATGTAGGTTTGAACAGTTGAAATGTCCAAGTACTTTTGAATCTCAGTTCAATTCCTTGTATCTTCCAAAATCCAAGTCATAAAGAAACTGTACAGGGAACAAATTTCACAATAGAGGAGAAGGGAAGAAGAAAAGGGTATAAGAAGAGGAGAGAACAATCGACGACGAGGTCTGTGAAGAGGAAAGAGGACCGACAGAGAGGGAGATTGAAAAGAAAAGAAAGGGAAAAAATATTTTATATGGTAAAAAAACCTTAATTCTAAATATTATAAATTTTTTTATTAAAATAATAATTTATATTATATATAAATAATATAATTTGTTCGCAAACACTATTTGATCCTAGTAAAATGTTTGAGTTTGGTTATTTAATAAACAACGAGATTTAATCGAGCATAAACAAGTTCGAACGATCTTTGTTCGCAAATGGCTTGGTTTGTTTATAGCTCCAATCACATTCACCTCCATTGTGGCCTTGTATACCAGTTAGGGCCAATAAAATTGGCCTAAGCCCAAGATCAACCAATTGACCTCTTGCACTCTAAAGATGGTTCCCATTGCACATATACTGTAGCACTTAGCTCGTATTGTCTAGGCTCGCTACTTGCTTTGATACCAATTTTCATGACAAAGGATCGTGAGTCTGTGACAAGACTATAGGCCTAGTAGCACCAATGGTCAACTACTTAGCACTGTCCTTGCTGTTCCAAAAGATATATCCTGAGTTAACAAAGAGTACCTAGGCTCATGCTTATATTCTCTATGACATATCCATATACATTTATGATATGGAATAGAGTATCAAAATATCTTTCTTTACTCATTAAACAAGCCACTGATTCAAATTCGTGGTAACAATTTCAACTATCCTCTACTAGCCTGGGCTTTCCTGCAATATTTTTTGCACATGATATTCTTCCTTTTTTTGCATGCCACACCTACAAATATTTCTATCACAAAAAATATCTTACACAACTTCTGATCCTTTATTTGATTTAAAGTTAATGCATATAATTTTAACTAATATCTCTTCCATCAACCACATGGCCAGTCTTTCATATATACCTCTGCCCATATTCTATGTATTTTATGAGCATGTGACGTGAGTCGATCTTTTTTAAGGTTTTGTTTATTGTTTTATCGGCTAGCTTTGATATTTTGTAATCTCTACACTCTTTCGTAGCCAACCAAGCAGTACCTGAAAAGGTGAATTCTTGTATCATGGTGATGAAATCTCTAATATTTTGTTTGTCTGCTTTTGTATACTGTTGGATTTCTTTTTGAGTTTCTACTTTTGCTGTGATGTTGTTGGATCTTGTTTGATGGTTGAAATAAATTTTTTGTTATGGTTTTCATCTTGATGAAACAGTGGATCAAATAGTTAAATGCATGCACCTCCTGAAGAAATTGATCCAAAAATTGCTGACATAATTGAGTTCGAGAAAGCTATGCTATGGAAAGTTTATAATTTATGCTTTTGTTGATATTTCGATCAATAATTCCCAATAACTTCCATCAAACTTCAAGCATTTGTTAACATTTCTTTTTTTAATTTAAAATTTATAATTGTATTATAAGTTTCAACTTACTCCTCGTTTATAAAGTAGTGAACTGTATATTTGGTGTTCTATAATGTCGTAGTATCTAACTTAAATCATTTATTTAGGAATTTGAACCCATACCTTGAGTGAATTTTACATCATATCCAGTGATGCAAACGGTTAGATCAATAATGACCAACAAATATAGCAAGGAGTACCCTAGTTCTGAGTACTCTATTTAGATTTTTTTTTTTTTTTTTTTTTCACTATGAATCAAGGCACTCTTAATCTTTGTCGTATTTTTATAATGAGACTATTTTAAATCGATTAGTAATAACTTTACAACTTGTTTCTATCATATGGTGTACAAATAGATTGTTCTAAGGATGCATTTCACCTTTCTTTCATCATACAAAGGCTTCCTGAGTTGTATATGTACATGTACCTCAATCTAAACATTTGATCAATGTTGGGTTTCTTAACACAAAGGTACATTGACATTGCTGAGACGCGTGCCTTAGAAGCTTTCCATTTGGATCCGACAAAATGGGGAGGTAAATGCACTTCTCTCATTTTAGTTTTTGCTGTGCTGGAGTTAAATTTCTTGTAATTCCTTTTCAAAATAGTTTCTTATTGTGGAATGTCTTGTTTACTAAATAATCTTGAAGTCTAGTATCTTTTTCTTATGATGCAGCTTGAATCCAGTGAATTGCAGCTATTCTGTTCTTTTCTCCTTTTTCAAGTTATTCATTATAAAAGTTTACCTTCTCCACTCTACTTTTGGAATAATGTCTTCCACATGTATAGGGTAGCTGAACAGATTAGCATGCAGATTTCATTTGATCGGATGAAGTTATCTCATAGTGTATCTTATGACATTTTCCTAGTTTATATTCTTCATTTGTAGTTTTATCAAGAAATGCTAAATTTTGGAAATCTACAGGGTACAATAACTGGTGCTAAGTCAACGAAGGGTACTCCGTGCTGGATGGCTATTAAAGTTATTCTCCTGACTTGGCATAATTTGTTAATAATAAAAGAAAGCTCAATTAGTTTTAGGTTGTCAAGTTTAAGATTCATTTGAATTACTCATAATTTGATCATGCAAATATATACTCTAGATAGCTTTACATATCCTGTATTAGTTTTCTAGGAACCAAAAGCTAGAAGCACTTTACAGGCTGGATAGTTTAGTGAGCCATCAATGAGAATGGCTGACTTGAAACATGCATATTGCTCTTATTGTTACTAAATAATAGTGCTTAACATTCTGAAATATTTTGGAACTTGAAATGCTTAGGTTGTAAAACTCTTTCCTGTTTGTCAATGTTGTTCAGATGAGTCACATTTACTGCATCAACTCATGTGCATGACATGGGCTTTGCGGTGCAATTTGCACGCAATTATTTTAATAAAGACTCGTGCTATTTGGTGTACTGAATTGATATAAGCTCATGGGGTGGAGCACTTTTCCTTTATTGCTGAGTTTTCCTGGATCCATTAAATATTGTAGCTAAAATGAAGAAAAGTTTAACAGGAATAACCAGGTAGTTACTTTTAAAGAGTTTTTGGTCAATTTTTTCTACAATTATTATTATTATTATTAATTTTAATTTTATCTATTCCTTCACTTGTGCAATTATACTTTTCTAGTACATGTGCAGCTGATCAATGTGATCTATGTTTATAGTTTCTAATGTACGGTACAAGGCATCAACTTATGGCGAGCCAACAGTTTCTAGTTTATTGAATTTTGATCAAAATCTATTCTAGGAAAACTATAGTATACATATCTCTTGAGAATTTTAGACCCTTCAAACAATGCCAAAAATATTTGGAGAAATAACCACCATGCTCAACAATGATATAAAGCTTGTGAAAATAGAACCACAGAATGTATAATGCTGGAAACCTCTCACAAGCATCCTTATGAGGAGTACAAAAAGGCCTGCAAGACTTATTTCTGCACAAATAATGTTCATACAAATCTCTCACGATCTCTCTATGGATCTCATTTTTTTTTTTTTTTAAAAAAGATGAACAAAATCAAGAAACAACCCAAAAAGTAAAGAATTGTACAAATTGTAAATAAGGAAATTTTTTTTTTCCCCAAAGTAACGACCATGTTTCTCTTATTTACAACTAGAACTTATATAGACTTACATGAGGACAGGGTAGTCTCATGCATGATTCTTGATGCATATGAAATGAAGAATGTCTTGTTCATTTGCTATAGGTTTGAAGTAAGAAATTGTTGCATATTAACACCTTCAGATTTGCTATAGGTTGTGCTAATTTTCTTGTTCATTTGCCTTATATTTATATTGAACTCTAATGATATGTGTGTACATGTTTTTCGATGTCTCTGTTCTTGAGGTGTTGATGCAGCATCATTCGTGTGGTAGCAACTCATTCATTAAGGGAAAATGATAAATAAAAGAAGAAAATAAATACAAACTATATAATGATTTGTTTTTCTCTTTTCTCATGATCCTTTTGTTACTGGAGAATATGGAGGAATTAATCTTCTGTTACGCCCTTCAGCTGTGGTCAATAACTTCTTGACAAATTCTTTCTAAAAAAGATGTATGTCCTTTATCATCTTTTCATTGATAGCTTTGATTAAATGGCAAGAGAATGCTAGAAATAGATTGAATACAAGCAAGGTAGACCTTAAGAAATAAGAAATTTTTCTCCTAAGCTTCTAGCATCTAATTATTGCACATTGTTACATGTTTGAAGAATGACCATTGGATTATATATTGCAGGGTAAATTTTGATTCAAGGATGACTTGTACTGGCTTGAAGGATGCTTGTGATATGGGTAGTGTAAGATGCACAATGTATATTTGGTGATAAATGTCGTTTAAGTTTTATCATCAATAATACTTATTATCTAAGTGGTTATATTGATCGTTTATATATATTAACATGAATTGTTGGAAAGCTTATTTATATTGAATTGAAATGACATTTTTGTATTTAAAAGCATTGGTTATTGTATGGGTAAAATTAAAATTTTAAAAATTCAAAAACAAAAAACAAAAAATGATGATCCATTTAATATATACAACGGAGTAAATAAATTTTTCATTTTTATTTAAAAAGAATGTATATGATAGTCTTTCAGCCGTCGTATATAGTAGGTATATACAATTCTTTCAAAGCCGTCATATATAGTAAAATTATATACAACATTCCTATAGCTGTCGTATATAATTGGACTTTATACGACAGTCCATTAGCTGTTGTATATAGTAGAGTCATATATAGTAAAAGTATATACAACATTCCTTTAGCTGTCGTATATAATTGGACTTTATACAACAGTCCCTTAGCTGTTGTATATAGTAGAAGTATAAATGACAGTCCTACAACTATCCTATATAGTAAGAACAATATGATGGTCCAACAACTATCATAAATTAATAGTTATATAAAGTAAATATGTCGATTGTTGAGCTGTCGTATATTTTTAAAAACCTAGATTTCACAACGGATCAAAAATCAATGTTGAACACTTATATATAGTGTATGCGATGACTCTTACACTATATACGACGAATTTTGGGCCGTCATGTACGCTTTTATTTCTAGCAGTATCATGAGCTCTTTAATTAATCAAAGATATAACTAAATATAATATTAAAGAAAACTTGTTAATTTTTTAATACTTATTTTATTAGTTTTTAATAGTTGTAATCTTCTTGGATCCTAATAATTTTTTTTATTTTTTGACTATTTTGATCCTTATAGTTAAAGTTTGAATTTATTTTTTGAGGTTTGGGGTTTAAAACTTTAGTTTAATGTTTTGAAATTTGAATATGTATTATTTTTTAAAAAAATACTTTGTATATTAATTTTTTATATTAAAATATTTGATATAGTTTCTGTTATATACGTGTGGACTAAACTTAACAATTATTCTTAAGATAATATTAAAATTTTTACATTTAATTATTTATTTAATTATTTTTTTTTTTTTGTGGGGGGAGGGGGAAAATCTCTTAGGACATCCTCTAAATTATTCTATATATAAGATACTAATGAAAATAAGATATGTGTGAATTTAATTATATAACCTAAAAAAAAAGAAAAAAAAGAGTTTCTGTTGAATCAATATTTATAATTGTTTCAATAAACAAAAATTATAGTTCCATTGTGAAAAAAAAAAATGTACAAAAATAGTGTTAATTGCTTGTAAGTGATGAAAAATATATTTTAGATGTAGTTAAAATATTTTAAATGTGATTATAGTTTTAATTTTGAAAAAGAATTATAAACATTGACTTAACGAAAGGTAGCGGTATTGGTTTCTGGGTTAAATAAATTGATATGTTGCTTATTTAAGGGTGTCAATTAAAACCGTACCTAATAGAAAATTTAAATCGCGACCTCATTTTGACTATATAATCCCCATTTTATCTGGGTTTAAGTTTAGGGATGAGGTGGTGATGCCCCAAAAACTAAACTAGGGGATGGAGGCAGGGATAATATATCCTAAATTTCGGTCCCCCATCCCCGTCCAAACTTCTTAAAGTGTATATATATATTAATTTATATAAAAAGAAAATTATATCTTCTAAATATGAATCATGATAATTATTTTAATAAATACGAAATTGGATGTAAATGAATAAAATACTAACCATATTATTTATTTTCTTAATTTATATAATATATATAATCATAACGATCATACTAATTATTGATTTTTTTTTTTTGTATAAGTAAAATATAAAAAGCATTTGGTAAATATCTTATTTTTATTTTATAAAATGTATTCAATTATTTATATCAAAACGTTAAATAAGAAAGAATGAAATTTTTATGGGAATAATATATGGTGAAAAGTTGTCATTGGGATCCCCATCACAGATTGTGGAGGGGACAATGTGTAGTAATTATTCACTAAAGGAGATGGGGCATACATGTGAGAATTGAGGATGGAGATGGTAAGGAATATGCATGAGTCCTAGTCCCTATTGTCATCCCTAGTCTTATTTTATTAGTATCTAAGAGGATGTCCTAGTATATCTCACGCCTATTTCTGAGTAAAATCTATTCTCAAATAAATTTTGAGTCTACAAATATTAGAGACAAAGAAAATATGGAAAAATAAACTTATTAGAATATAAATTTAGGTACAACTCCCTTTTAAATTTCTTGACCCTCCAATTTCCCTCTTTAACAAGAATTACCAATTTGTTGATGATGTCCTTGAGTTTTAGACTAATGAGGTTTGATGACAAATACTGGATCTTTTGTTCTTGAAGCCTCATTAACTTATTTAATGAAGAACACCTCTGAAATTTGAGCAAAATGCCTCAAAGAATGTGTTGAGTATTTGAAGAAGACTAAAAGTTTTGGAGAGCTCCTCCTTTGAAGTTTAAATTTTCTCTGATCTTGATTTTTTTTTGCCTCTTTCCTTGTGTCTTTTATCGCGTGTTCTGCTATTGTGTCCATAACATTCATAAAACAGCCAATTTATAGGCCAAAATCAAACAAGGTTTAGGAGCTGCCAAAAATGACCTAAGTAACCTAAATTTTGAAAATTTCCATCTTTATATTGTTAAATTTCTTGGAGATATTATTAAGATAATAATTTATACAAGATCCCGAGAATATTTAAGAAGGATGCAAAGATGATTTAGGTAGTTTCTTGAAAGGCTCTAAATTAAGGTTACTTCCTAAGTAATTTATGGGCCTCAAACTAGATTAGGTTGAAGTGATATTTGCCTACGATTGTATTTTAGCATGGCTCCTTCACAAATAGTCAAAAATAATTGGACCCCTCTGTGGAATTCATTTAAATAATCAAGACTAAACATGTTTTTAATTGGTTTGATTAAATAAATTATTTTTCGTCAAAATTCCTTTGTCGACAAATGTCCCCTCGAGACTTGTCAACGAGTGCAATTCTAGAGAATGGAAGTGGATGAGTCTCAACCTAGAAAGCCTCACTTAATTCTCCTTAAATTTTGTAGAAGAAATCATTAGTCCTGGAACAAAATCTTGATCTCGAATAAAAGATGTTGAACCTTCATAAGATTTGACAAAGTATGTATATATATATATTCTTTCACAAAATATTTTCAACAAAAGAAGACACATCGAAGCTTGTTGATTCATTTCTTGATAGATTCGAGGGTATCTTAACTTGATCTCGATCATTTGATTTGAATTTGACTCAAATATTTGAGGGATATGGAGCTTGACCTCTAAATTCTGTTGGACTTCGACGACTTTGTGCTTGATCTCAATCGGAATTTTAGTGAAATGGATAAATTCTCAGAACTTCATTGATTCTTTTCTAAGTTTTTCTGTTTCTTTCTTTTTTACTTTGATTTCCTTTGGGCTTGATCTTGTTACATGATATCTAATTTGACTTTGATTGAGGCCCTGGGACTTGATCTCAATCTAGATTTGGAGAAATGTGAAGAGTCTATTAGAGCTTTGCTCCTTTCTCTGAATTCATCCCTAGAATTTCATTTTGAGGCTTCTTTTTAATGACTTTGGGCTTCATCTCAAAATTTGGGAGACATGCATCTGAGCTTTTGCTATCCTCATTTGAATGGTACTTCATTTTATTTTTTGAGGGCCTTGAAGCTTGATCTTGAAATGAAATATTTGGGTCGAAGGTCCATGAGGTTTGATCTCATCCAGTTTTAGGAGATTTTGCCATTCACAATTAGCTTGTGCAGGCTAGGTGCATCCATTTTTACCAACATAGACTTGTTGGGGTTTCTTTAGCAGTTTAGCCATGTATGATACCTTTGGTAGTTGCCATCCATAGTTTTAACTCACGCATGCGAGCCAGGAGTAACTTGCAGTTTAAGCTCGTGCAGTCAAGAAGCCTTTATTTAGATGTTTGACTTCATATGTGTAGATATTTTATATATCAAGTAGCCTTTATTTGGATGTTTGACTTCGTATGTGTAGATAGTTTATACTCATATCACGTAGTACTCATTTGGATTGACATCATACATAGATTATTTATATTTGTATCAAGGAGTCTTCATTTAGATGTTTTACTTCATATTTGTAGATAGTTTAGACTCTTATCAAGGAGTTTTCATTGGATTGACTTTGATATATGTAGATAGTTTATACTCATATCAAGGAGTCTTCCTTTTCATCATCTGAAGAAGAACTCGTACATTTTCAACAATGCTCAACTCCATATCATGTTCTCGTGTGGCCAATTACTCAAATGTCTTGGGCAATATTCCTTTTAGAATGTATTAGAGCTCCCAATGCATGCCTCGAATACATATTTCTATGGAAGAATTTTAAATCATACGATCCCAAAAATTGAAGTTTAAATTCCTCCATCTGTTAGTGTAATCAACCATGACCTCATCCTCCCATTGGAGAGAATTTGTTAGTTTTTGCATGCTAACAATAGGACGAGTGTTGTGGATGTGATTAAAACATTCATGGTCGAGTTAGTCCCAACTATCGATCAAGTTAGGTTCGAGATCAATATACCAATAAAAAACATTTCCTTTATGTGAATCCTCAAATTGCTTCACTAAAAGATCTCCATACGTACCAACATTGTTATATGTATCATTGTATCAACAAAGTGCGCCACATGTTGCTTGGGTTTCCTTCACTGTCAAATTGTTGGAACTTCAGCGATTGATATCCAACAAGCATTCTTATATTGTCAATCCTTTGTGAGTAAGGTTTAGCATATGTGAAAATAAACTTGTTGCTACTAGCTTCCCATTTTTTATTTATTGTTCCCATAATGAAGTCCATCGATTGATTAATAAGAATCAGTCTATTTGAAGAGACTTTTACTTTCTTATAGGTCTTCCTTGAATTCTCCACGTCCTCTTAAGCCTTGGGATTCTTTGTAGAAATTCAAATTGTTTCCTCACACTTCTCAATTTCATTCAACAAATGAACACTGGACTCGTTTGTTGATAGGAGTGCTTGGAGAACTTCCACCAACTTTGTCACGTGCACCAATTAATGCTCGATGTTTGAGTCGATCATCATCATAAGGAGAGCTATCGAAAGAGTATTTGACTCCTCATGAATGGAAGGCTTTAGTCGAGCATCTCCATCAGGGGATGAGTTAGTTGATCTAATCTTGAAGTGTCGTCAACTCCTTTTAGACTATCTTATTTTTTCCATCGAAGATAACATCCTTTCATTAACTCTCTTGTTTAACGACAATGATGAAACATCAGTACCAATGATGAGAGACATGCTTACACCCTCATTATATAAAGCAACGTTCGTCTTACTCCTCATTGTAATGCATGAACTGCAGTTGCACCAACAATTGTAGAAACAACACCTCCTTTGTAATCGATTTCCTTTGAACAAGTATCCTTTGATTTCTTGTTCCTTTGAATTCTTGATGATATAACATGTAGTTGAGGTTGATCCTCGAAGAGAAGAGATGGGAGAAAAGGATAGTCCCACTAGGTGTGCCAAAAATTTGTTCTCAAATAAATTTTGAGTCCTCAAAAATTAGAGACAATAAAAATATGAACAAATTAATTTAGAGCATGTAAATGAAGGTACAAATATCTTGTAAATTTTTTAATTTACAAAAAGGACCCTCCGATTCTTATACTTAACAAGAAATGCCAATTTGTTGACAATTTCTTTCAGTTTTGGTCAAAAGTGGTTTGATGACAAACACGGCCGAATCTTTTGTTGTTGAATGGTTTGATGACAAACATGGACGAATCTTTTGTTGTTGAAACCTCATCAACATATTTGGTGAAAAATGCCTTGAATATTTGAAGAAAACTATAAGTGCTTGTGTAGAGCTCTTCCTTTGAAGTTTGAAATTTGAATTTTCTCCAATCTTAATTTTTATATACCTCTTTCCCTGTGTCTTGTGTTGTGTATTCTGTTGTTGTGTCCATAACCTTTGTAAAACATCCTATTTATAGGCCAAAATTGAATAAGATTTAACATCTATAGAAAATAACTTAACACACCCGAATCTCAAATATTTCCATCTTTACACTGTAAAATATCTTGGAGATATTAGTTAAGATAATAATTTAGGCAAGACCCTTATTTTTAGAGATTTCCAAGATCCCAAGAATATTTAAGAAGGATTGATAATTTATGAAATTTCTTGAAAGCCTCTAAATTAGGGTTACTTTCCAATTGATTTATGGGTCTCAAACTAGGTCAGGTTGAAGTGATCCTTGCTTAAGGTTGCATTTTAACAAGGCCCCTTCACAAATAATCCAAAACAATTAGAACTATCGATGAACTTTATTTAAAAAATTAAGACAAAACATAATTTTAATGGCCTTGATTAAATAAATTATTGTTTGCTCATATTTCTTTATCTACGGGATCTCCTAGGACTTTCTCTAAGACATTATTTAATTAACACAAACAAAAATAAGACACAACTTAATTGAGCCAAAAAATAGATAATTATCTTATGTTAAGTCGATGTTTATAATTTTTAAAAAATAAAAATAAAAATTGCATTCAAAATTTTATAATGACGTCCAAAACATATTTATGTTCTCTCCAAAAAATTACAAGATTTTGGTAATTTTTTTCCATTGCAGTTTAGAAATTTTATTTTAGAAAAATATTATAAAGGTTGATTTAACTAAACTTAATAGTATTAAGTTTTTGGGATACTTAAATTGACATATATTTTATTTTTATTAGTATCTTACACGTGTTACGAGATGTCTTAAGAAATTTTATGCCTATTTTATTGCCTATTAGTAAACTTTTTACTAGATATGTACTATTAAAATACATACAACGCGTTGTGTATTGGTTCATTCTCCTCGGTAAATGTGTTTTTTTTTTTTCGGTAAGTGAGAAATCATTAAAAAGAAAATAGTACACATGAATGAATAAACAACATTCATGGAACCAGTACATATCCAATCTTAAAAAGATTGGACACAGAAGAGCTCAACCTAAACACTATAGGTGAGCCAGAAAAATGACAAAATACAAACAACACAGAAAACAACAACAACAACAAGAACAACAGCAACAACAGCTGCAGTAACAACACAAACAACAGCTGCTGCAACAGTAAAAAAAATCAAAATCTTCCTCGCCATTTCTTCAATGTTTTCGTCATCGAATACAGTCTTCATCTGCAAGAAGAGCTCGATTTCATCTTCTTCCTTTAGCAACAACTTAAGAGACCCTGGATGCATCATAAATCTCAGAGAAAGTCTGAGAAAAAGATGAAGGTCGAGAAAGGGCCCGGATAAAAACCGGGTTTAAAGAGAAATTCTTCAAAAAGAAGAAATAAGATCTGAAGAGCTTGCATTTGAGG
>JAXGGT010032474.1:0-13551 GCA_035583425.1 Marsdenia floribunda
CTTTGGTGTGATTTAAGTGACAAACTCTAATAATGATTCATTTTATATTGATCAAATCTTATTAAATCATATATATATACAAATCACCATCATTCACCTTCTCAGGTCTCATGAGCCTGAGGTCCTTGAAGAGCGAGGGGGTGCATGCCCGAGCTATAGGAGCCAACCCCACGTAGCGGCAGAGCCAGGAGGGGCCTTCCTTGGAGGAGGAGCTCTCTGGGCGCCTTACTGTTGGAGGGAGAGCTAGAAAAGAGAATAGAACC
Organism: Marsdenia floribunda; assembly: GCA_035583425.1. NCBI lineage: Eukaryota > Viridiplantae > Streptophyta > Magnoliopsida > Gentianales > Apocynaceae > Marsdenia > Marsdenia floribunda. The sequence goes on from JAXGGT010032474.1 coordinate 264, forward strand.
ACATGAATAGACCGTTAGCATTTATAACTGAGCCCTCCTGACAAACATATCAAAGACAGAGTGTTTACCATCGAAAGGATGGGCACTCTCGTACCTCTTAGGGGGAGGGGCTTCCTTCCCTGGAGAGAGGGAGTGCCTTTTGCTATTGGATCCCCTAAAGCTGGCTGAGGAATTGTGGACATTGGCGCCAGCATCGATCACCTCAGTCCTTGAGAGCTAGGAGGGAACAGAGGTAATCCCTTCATCGCCCTTGCAGCCGTGGGCGCATCTGGAACCTTGGGCTGAGCACCAGGTCCTGTGGGACCCTTAGGAACGGAGTCCTTGCTCAAAGTTGTCGGTGGATTAGTCGAGAAGGAGCTGAGGTGGCCTTGTCTCACTTGCTGGTTCCCCTTCCTGGTTTCTCGGATGGACCTTAGATACATGACTGTACATAAAGAAAACATAAGGTTAGGACTTTGGAAGCGGATCGAAAGAGTTTAACTGGGAATCTACCCTGAGGGCTGCACTCCGGATCTTGAGATCGCCCCTGACAGCTCTCGCACTTCGGATAGAAAATTCTGCCGGGATGGAGTACCCAGAAAGGGTACTCCTCTGTATCATCCATCCCTAGCTCCCTCCTTCTCTCATCTGAACCCCCAACTCCTGCCCAGTTCAAACTCTCTTCCTCTAAAAGGATCCAAGTGGAGAAGACTTTTTTCTGCTTCTTTGTGTCTGAACCCAGTTCCTTCTCCATAGCTTCTAAGAAAACCCTCTCCGACAGGGAGGGATTGGGTTGTTTGCCCGGCTTCAGCTAGTTCTTCATAGCAAAGTTATTTACATCTGGCTTGAAAGGGAATCCCAGGTTTCCCTCCAACATCACCTACTTATCCCTCCAATCAACCCTAGAAGGGGGGGAGTCGCTGGACTCGGACCCTGCACGGCCTGAACGAGATGTCGTTCTTCACCATCATCACCAGATAGAAAAATAAAGCAAACAGGTAGACGATGGGCTCCACCCCAGACCGACGACAGAGAACTATGAAATAGACCACTACGCTGATAGAATTCGGGTGCAGATGGGCTGGCTAAACCTCAAGCAGCAGTAAAATATCCGCCAAGAATGGATCGATAGGAAGCCGAAGCTCGAATTCGAAATGCTGTGCTGGGATGGCTACCCAGTGGGAGGACATGTTCTGGTAGTCGTTGAAGTGGAAGATTCTGAATCTTACAAACTCCGTCCCATAGGTATATTGAATCCTTCACAACTCCAACGGAGACAGTAGACTGGGGAACAAAGAATAAAGAGGGGTCCCCACCTCTTCGTCAGAGTCCTCCCTTTCTTCCCCTTCTCCATCATCTTCAACCGGCTCACTACTAAGGACAACCAACCAGTTCTCTCCCCCTTCCTCAGGGACGACCTCATTGCCAGCTTGAAGGATCTCTACCGACTGGGTCGCCTCTGAGTTTTCCCCACTTTGAACGACCCCATCAGAGTCCTCCCTCACTTGAGAATCTCCTATTCTCTCATCATCGATTAGACGCAACAGTTCTTCATCTATACCCAATCCTTCACTTCGAGCGATGAACTTGACCATTTTTGCAGAATAACCCTAGATTTTCAAAGAAAAGAAGGAAAAGGGATGATTAGAGAAGTAACTCACCGAGAGATTTGGCTTGGAACAAATTGCACTAGTAGTAAGAAGGACAAACTTGAAGAAAAATAGAGGAAAGAAGAACGCTTCTCCTGGGTTTTTCAAAAAAAAGATTGGAAGAAAAACAAAGTTCTCTATGAAATTTGCTTTGGTCTTTGGCTTTGCTCTTTTGCTCAAAATGCGGAATGCTCTGTTTGCCCAAGACGAAAATTTGAATGATAAATGAAAAAGGGGTTAAGTCTAATATCTTGTATTAAATAACTGATGGCGTGTCGTTTTGCTAATAATTAGGCATGGGACGCGATGCAATTAATGCGTCTCTTCAACCAGAGCAGCAGCTATTAATAATGGCAGTTGTACATGGACGCTAAGGGTTTCTGATAACATTTCAAAATGAAAAGTCCTTTCACTCTAAAATGAGGGGCCACTGAAGGAAACCAATGCGTGAAAGCTAACAAGTGTGCCACTCCGGATAAGGCTGGCCAGGTGGCACCCCTCGAAGAGTCCACCTGGTAGGTCGCAGCCCGAAAACTGTTGAATCCTTGCTACGAATCAGAGTTTGACCTACTGAAGAAATCACATCGGTGGTTGGGTTCACCATCGGCACTTCACTCCGGATATCACTATCTGGTCTAGTACCAAGCAATTAATGCCCTTATGACACCAATACAGACGAAGTACGCCCCTTGTCAGCCACACACAGTACATAGGTGTACCTCCTAGACAAGTGTCCTCCCCTTATTGGGGTACACATTTCCATAAATAACGATAATGTTAACCAAAACAAGGATTCGATTCTAATATATCTATCTGCTTTTTGATACTGTTTGATACCTTGAATCTTCTTAGAATTCTAACTGACTTTACTATTGGAGGGTCATCGCTGGAATCCCTCTCCGGCCTTTGACTTGTCTTGCAGGCAATTCAGATTGTGAAGTTGAGATATTCATCCTGCTCAGCACACATAAAAGTTGATTCCAGATCAATTTGCATTCCTTCTATTGGAATTACTTATTTACCATTCCCGAAGGAACCTCTCAAACACCTCTAATGGGTTTTTTACAAGTTGATATTTGAATACATATTTTTTGCAACCTCATGGGCCTTTCGGCTTCTATGGTCTCAGTTCTTGATTCTTCACTCATGGATTCCATACCCTCATTTTAGCTATCACTTGCCCTGGATGAACTAATTCTTAAGTCAAAAATACTGAAGAAAGTAAAGAAAAGAAAAGGAAGGTGACTAAGAGAAAAAATACCTTGAGAATCTATTGTTAAAGGAAATGTGCAAAACTCTTGATAGATAATCGGGTAAACGAGCTTGAACAATTCCGAATGCCTTCTTCAATTTGCACTAAATCCTTTCTTCAATATTGCACCATGTTAAGAAGTTGATAAGAAATAAAAAAAATGAATGTTAATTGCTCATGAAATACGAGGAAATATGGATGGAAAATTTTAAAAAAAAAAAAAAAAAAAAAGATGAAAGAAAGGAAGAAAGCTCAAACCCCAAACCCCCAAGTATTCAAGATGGTATGTCCCGAACCCTCAAGCCTTAATGGACTTGAGAGCCATCGAGAATGACCATATATATTGATGCTTCAAAAATCTTTCAAACGGTTACAAATTCATCACAAAAGTACAGTTTTGGCAGTTCACTAAATGGCTATATTTCCTTAAATTTTCTGGACAAAATAGTCCAAAATCAAGCAAGCCACTTAATAATCGATGGACATTTCAAATGTAACCCCTTCAAGTGGTCAAAAGAATTTATTGTCAATTGGTTTAAAACTTGAAAGCTATTATGTTTGTTCGTTAAAAAAAAAAAAAAAAACTTATGGTTCTACGAGCACCTCATTTTCCCTAAACTTGTTTCTTTCAAAATATCTTTTGTAAAAAGATTTTCCTACTTTATAATACTAAGAGCACTTCGTTTCACCAAAATATCTTTTCTATCCAGAAAACCTTCTTACTTAAAGATATTTTTATCTTTAAGACTTGTTTTCTTTGGATAACACTCAATTTTTTAAATATCTCCGATCCCTTAGAGCTACGTTCTTTTTTATAAATAAAGCTCTGAAAAAAGGAGGTGGAGGTTGAACTTTTTCTTGGTTCTTTTGACTCTTTCTCACCTTGAGAAGAATCTTCTTTCATCTAATCTTTTGATCCTCTCAAAATCACCTGATTTTTCAAGATCTTCATATTGTATATATATGGCCAGTTATTTTTGGGTTTTTTACCTTGCAACTTGGCATTGGTGTAACGTTCTCCTTTTCTAATCTTTTGGTTATTTACCCCCTACCCATATTAGAGTTTTCAACAGTCCTTTTTTTTTCCCCCTAATGAATGCACACAATTGTCTTATTCCTACATACTGCTGAAGACTTTGTAATTTTCTCCATGAAAGCCTTGTTACTTCAGTAATAATATGATTATCTATTCTTTCCACAAAGAGGAAAAAAAAAAAAAAAAAAAGGACTCTAGAATGGTGAATAAACTAAAAAAAATATATATATTATTATGAAATTTTGTGATTGTATGATATTATATATATATATATATATAAGTAAATATGTGTGTATCTACATATGATGTTTTAAATACTTACTTTCTTAAAGGATATTTTAAGAAATTCTATTCATTATTTTATTTTTATATAATAATAATAGTATGAATAGTTTTGTATCTTATAAATAAAATTATAAAAGTTTATTTATCATATGAACCATTAAACTGATTACGTGATCAGGTTTTCAAACCTTGGTCCATATATATGCACTTCCAACCCCACCAAAGTATCAAAACTTATTGGATTAGTTATATATCAAATCTCAATCCTATTCAAGTTATGAAAATCTCGTTTCAGAGGATAAATATTTTCAAAATTGGTATACAAAATTCCTACCCACTTTCTTGGAATGCCTTGCACGTACCCAATTGCTTTGGGGGAAATAATTTTTATGAAAAGCCTTGGTGGGCTGATTGGAAATTAGTGAGAATAGACAAGAAAATTGTTGGAAAACTATATAAATATTACCTTTGTTATCCTCAAATTATTTTTTTAGTGTACAATGCGTCCTTTTAATGCTGAATTAAAAAATAAAATAAATCAACAAATGGACTCATTTCTTTAATTAAAAATATTTTAAATGCTCGAAATGATTAATATATATATATATATATATATATATATAGGGATGACCTTTTTCCACTTTAATAAAGTTTTGAGATTAAATCGATTAATTTTTTTTTTTAATACCAATTAATCGATTTACTCTCTACTTTTTTTTAATTGGACAAAAGAATTCCTATGTTTTTCCTTTGAGCTTTTTAAGTTTCAAATTTATTTTTTATTAAACAAAAATGAGTCTTTTGGGTGCCAGATTTTTCACGTTACTAGAATTTGTCTTTGTACAACAAAAAAATAATTCGAAGAGTAAAAAGGATAATATAAAATATATATATATATATATATATCATTTCTTCCATTATTTATTGACTAAAGTAGCCAATTTTTCCAGCAAATAATCACTTGGGCATTTTACTTGATTCCGTGTTTTTCCTTAGCGAAAGAAAAGGAAGCAAAGAATATGGATTACTCCGCTTTTAAAGGAAAAAAAAAAAAAAAGTAATAAGGTGGTAGTTTAGTGGTGTGGTTTTTTCATGTCAAGTGGAGGATTTGAGTTCAATTCTCACCAGGGATGGCCTTGTATCGAATTTCAGGCATATATTATGGTCTAATAGTCTTGAGAATATTCTCTAATAAATCCCTTTTAAATTAGTGGTAAGGATACCGGATTTCAAAAGAAAAAAGAAAAAAAAAGGGGCGGTTTCCTAGCGGCGCCGTACCTTAGAACGGTAAGGGCACATGCAATACACTTCACTGTGCCGGAATTTGATCCAATTGTACAACTATTCCAACCACTCATCTTTTATCTTGTCTGTACAATTATATGCATATATATATATATATATATATATATATATATATACATACATATGTATATGTATGTGTGTGTCTAGACTTCTGCCTTCCATTAGAAATGTTAATCATGGCTTAATATCTGCAAATATATATATATTCTTCAAGATCTAGATTTTGATCTCCAGACTAAAGTTCATCTATTTCTTGTTCGTTCTTCGAGTGTCAATCAAATTTATTATTTTTAGTTCTTATTTTATTTTGATTTAGACATTTTGATCCATTAATTATTAATGTTTTAAACCTTTTTTTTTTAGCTTTAAATTATTTTGATTTGTCTTTTTGATGATTTTTCAGATACCTTTAGCATCTTTTTACACTTTTAGGTGCATATAATTTATTCCCTAATTGAAGTTTGAAGAATTATTAACTCTTCAGAATTTTAATAATTTTCTCTTCAATTGAAGAATTTTAGAGAATTTTATATTTATTATGACAAAATATTCGAAAATTTAAAAATAAAAAATAAAAAATAATTCTTCAATTAATTTTTTTTTTAAAAAATAAATTATATTTTAAAAATCGCGCGTACAAAATAAAAGAGGTTAGTCATTATATACAATTGGAGAATTACTAGTAATCTCATATGGTATCACTATGATCAAACTGTCATTCTTATGGTTAAACAAGAATTATAGAAGGATTAAAATGAATATTTTTTTTTTAAAAAAAAAAATTAATATTTAATAATAAAAATTATAAAAATATAGATATTTTTAATTCCATAATGTTTTATCTATCTTTTTGCACAAGTGTGACAACTAATGATGATAAAGGAATCTAAATGGATCTTTTAATTTATAGATACCATCATACTAGTGGAAATATAGTGTAGAGAAAATAAAATAAAATATCTTTCTTTTTATTGTGTTTTTAATTAGGGTCATAGATCTTCTTACACAATTTTTATTAGATTCCATATTATATTAATTCAAATATTTCAACTATTATTATTTATTATTATTATTGCTGACTTGTAAAAGTTTTTATCTGAATACTAGTAAAATGAGTTGATGTACGAATTTTGCAATACAAAATAGGCAATTGGGCAGTTCACGAATGATGAGATTAAGCATTCATGGGATTCTCTACTATACTTATTTGTAGACTAAGTGCTGATTTTTGCTAATTATATGATGCTTGAGATATAGATTTGGAAGATTTCATTAAAGAACTAATGGATCACTTCAAGCACCTGTTTTACAACCTTATACACATTGTTTGCTTTTGAATGACTATTATAAGTAAAATTTATTGCATGTTTGTTTTTTTTTTTTTTTTTTTTTTTTTTTTTTTTTATCTAAAATAACAAAACCTAAAATAAATTTTACAACTACATCTGATCTCCGTCTCCGTCGAAGATTGAGGATCTCAACAAAGATTTTCCATGGTATATTATTTTCATGAAAATTTTTATTTATTTAGTTTTTTTTTTTTTTTTTAAGTTGAAATTTTAATAAAAATAACTAAATAAATTTTGTAAAATAAAAAATAAATATCAAATACCTTTTATATTTTATTTTTATTAAAAAGATAATAATTATTATGATTGACATGATTATATATATATTAAGAAAATATATACTATTGTTACTATTTTATTCATTTGCGTCTAATTTAATATTTACAAATATAATTATGATTTATCTTTAGCAAATATTAATAATTTGGTATTATAATTGTTATAATTTTCTTTTTATATAAATACATATATATATATATATATAGTTTAGGGAGTGAGGCCTAAGATGGAGATCTAGGGAAACATCATTCTCGCCCCATTCCCAATTTCAATTCTCAGAAAATTACTATCCTCTAATCTAGTCAAAATAGAGTTAGACACACGAGAAATCTTATTATATGATAATTTATTATATATTATTTTTACTTTTTATTGTCTTTGCTACGATTCCAACCTGAAAACCACAAAATAAGTATTGGTCTAGCGACACTCATGGTAAATTACTTAATACCGATTTTATTGTACCAAAAAAAAAACTTAAATTAACAATAAATACTTAGATTGATATGTATATTCTTTATCACATCTTTATATAATTATATAATTATGATGTGTGAAAAGGTATCACACTCTAGTTCAAAGGATTTATTACAAAAAGAAAAAGAAAAAAAGAGAGGAAAAAATACTTCTTGATTTCTTCTTAATCAAACCATGAAAAATTGTAATAAGCTTACTTAAGATTTTTAAAACTAAAATTATATTTTTTAAAATATTGAAAAATATTTATTTTCTTAGGGAAAATTTATAAAAAAAAAAAAAAAAAAAAAAAAAACTATCCGCAAACGCATAGATGACACACAAACACAATAACTAAAATTATGAAATGAAATACAAATATAATATTTTCAAACCATAAGAAGATTTCATAAGAGTTATATTAAATGAGATATTGTGAATCGTAGAACAATTTTTAAAAATAAATTTATTATATATATTAAAAAAATCATGAAAAAATTTAAAGAATTGAAAAAAAAAAAAAATCAAGAAAACATTTAATTTAGGATAATAACTTAATTCAATATGAAATACTATATATTTATATATATTATAACAATAAATCTCGGAATAATAAATTATTTATATTTGGACTGAACCCAATTTAAGAAAAAATTGGTGAGTCGACTATATGAATTGGTGGGTTCGGACCAGGCCAACCCTACATGTTTCCAGCAAATTAAGGCGTCGTGGAATGGGCCTAAAATTTCAACCATTGTGAGTAAAACAAGTACCCCTTCAAGTTATAATGGAATCAAATTGAATTGAACTTTTGTAATATGAAATATTTGAGCTTGATTTATTTAATTTTTTATTATGTTCGATTAAATTTAATTGATGTTTCGAATTTATAATCTTATTGAAATTTTTTTGATTATTTTTTTGTATTGTTGCAATATAGTTTTGGTTTGACTTTATTAACTTTCAAATGTAATATAGTTTTGATTTGACTTTATTAACTTTCAAACTAATTTGATTTTGAGTTTCAATTTGAATTATATTTTAAAAAATATTAAAAATTTAAATAATTAAATATTAATGTGTAATAATTTTTAAATAAAATATAAATATTATAATATGTTTGCGAACATTAGATTATGTTCATGAATAATGTTTGAGTTCGCTTGAATAATATTTAAGCTTAAAAAATTATTTGAATTTGTTTGTTTAATTAAAAAAAAAAAAAAAAAAAAAAAAGAGCCCAAATTGAACATAGACAAGTTTGAAAGAGTATTATTCACAAATTGTTTGACTAATTAACACATTAATAATTTTAGAGGGCTGCCCCTGTACCATGCAACTGTCTTGCCCATAAAACTTCAATTAATACATATATGTATTTATCTCTCTCTCTCTATATATATCTTATAAGATTAAACATATTATTATTATTCTAAGTTTTTTTTAATAATCTTATTGTAATTAGGTGATTTTTTTTTTTTAATCTATTTTAATTTTTATCTTCATATTTCTGTTGGTCCCCTTAACTTATTTTTTATTAGATAAAGAAATACTTCTTATTTATGACTTTTATTAATTCATTATTTTTTTAAAAAAATATTTGATTCCTCACTTTTTTTTTTCCCCTTTTGGTGCTTCATTCAATCTAAAAGGAAAATTTTATTTCTATAAATTTTAATTTTTTTTATTCTAAATAGATCTTTTTTTAGGAAATAGAAAATAACAATTAAGTTTATTTTCCTTTTTTTAAAAGTAAAAATAAGAAATAATTAAGTTTAAAATTTCTGTGTTTTCTATTTAATTTATATTAATATTTTTTTTTATCATCATATAAGCAAATTTTTAACTTTAAAAAGGTAAAAGAAAAAAAATGCATATCACTATCTGTAATATCTTAATGTTTTCCTCCTATTTGATTATTTTATTTATTTTTTGGTTCAATTTTTTAAAAATTTTGCGAAATATAAAAGTTTCAATTGATAATTTAAATATTAGGAATATTTCTCTTTGATATGGGAAATAATTAGATAAGCAAATGTTCAGCTAAAAGGGAATAATAATGACCAATGAAAGATAATTGACTATCTTTGGCTCTCAATGTAGCTTCCTGAATGATTCAAATATGCAAAAGAAAAAGTTTAACGGAGATGGTTTTCCGAGATGAATTCTCCGACGATCAAGTTAAAAGGAGGGAATGAAGAAAATTAACCATAGAGCATTTTTTTTTTTTTTTTTTTAGGGTTTTTTGAAGAAAAATACCATATATTTCTTGTCTCTAAAGACATGCCAATTTTAGCACATTAATGCGCTTTTTATAAGGAAATTGGGTTATATTTTGGGATTTGTATTTGGCTTGATCTTTTCCAAGTGGCAAGTTTTATATGCTCACATTAATTGCATGGTTGCCACATGTACCACCTGTTGGATTTCAAAATAAGTTTAAAAGTAGATAATTGAGAATTCACTTGATAACTTATCACTTTAGTCAATATAGGTGCCAGAAATATAAATTAAATAAATATTTAATTTATAGTTTTATTTTTTTGTCATTCAATAATTTGATTTGACCCTCAGAGTACGAAATGATTCATTTTGCACTTCGGGTATTTTGTTATATCAAGTGTATTTTTTAGTATACTTCGGAGTGCCTTCTTCTCTTTTATTCGAAGTAGATTGCTTGGCCTTCTCGGAGTCGACACACTTGGTGTTTTTTTGCTAATCCTCTTCATTAGCATTATTAACCATGAAATTAACCTTTCAGTGGCCCCTCACATTAGCAGATGAGTGACACTCACTGTTGATGTGTAGAATGCACCCATTATAATTTGAAAGGTTTTATTTGCAAACATTTTCCCCTACTATAATTTCGACAATGCTCTTCCTTTTAAAACTGTCTAATGGCACATTGATGGTTCCCATAAGTCATCTTCTCACTCCTCCTCGATTGAAATAAACAACTAATATTTTATTATTATATATATTTTTCTTTTTCAACAAAATACCTCTCTCTTCCCCTTTATAGACCCCCTTCGTCATCTCTTTCCTCTTTCCTTCTTTAGTTTCTGCAATTTACGAACAAAGCTTTTCTCTGCAAACTTCATCTTGGGCTTTCTTTTTCTCTTCTAGATTGCCTTTTTTGATTCATAGAAAACCTTCACCTTCATCAAGGAATCCAAAGGTATAACCGTGGAAGTTGATTTGAAAAAAAAAAATTTATTCTTTTTACGCCATTTTTGTTCTCTGTTTCTTCATCTCCTAGGTTTATTTGTGTTTGGTAATAATGGGTCTCAAGCGCGTAACTAAAAAGATAACTATGGCATTAAGCTTTCTAGATTTTGTGCTTTATGAACTGCATAGTGATTGTTGAAAAGTTTGTAGGCATATCCAAAGTAGAATAAAACATATTGGTGAGCTATGGACCATAGATTATTTTGAAACTGACGGAAAGAACTGAGAAGTAGCTTTTAACGAAACTCGACTCTTAGATGCCCAAATGATTGATTGCAGAGAGGATGAGTGGATTCATAGATATTTAGAGAATTTTTGGTTTTCTGAAATTTTACCAATTGTTAACATTGATACTCCGATTGAAATTTTAGACACTGGAATGGTTGCATCTAATGAACCCTCTATTAATAACAACTATGACTCCGAAGTTGACAAAGTTGGCACTTCTACTAACTCTAGTGAAGTAAGGGAGGTTGAGTCCGTGGAGGATTTTTCTAAGATTGAGACTGACAGGAGTGCAAGTGAGAGTGAGGAGACTAAGGGTGAGGAGGAGGTGAATGGTGACTCCGTTTCTAATGAGGGTAAGTCTGATGAGGAGGGTGGTGAAGTAAGAGGGATTGACGAAGCTGAGGAGGTTGTCCCTTTAACTGTTGTGCCGCCTACTTCTACTTCTGATCCTGCTATCAAAGTAACAGTCACAGGTCCAAGTAGCTTTGGAGTGACCATTACTGAACCCAATGCCAAACTATGACTGTAGTTGTAGGGGTTAGCTCCGAGGTGATTGCAACGGGACTCCAGACCTCCAACCTGAAGAAGACTAAGTCATTGGATACTTTCGAAAGACCTCGAGGGAGGAGAGGAAGGTCTAGATTAGAGCCTTGTCCAATTTTTGCTCTCCTTCATAACTAAATGGACATTAGTGAATTAGTTGAACTTCGCACAGGTATCCATTTGGATGAGGAGAAGTACAAGACTTGGTTCCACAGCTCAGTTCTTTTTGTTTCAACCAAACACATTCCTATCCCTCCGACCCATTTCGATTAGGGTCTTAGGTTACCAATGGACCCCATTTTATAGACTTTCTTTTCTCTATCCGCGCCCAGCCTGCTCATCTTCACAGCAACACAGTGAGGTACCTCATGTGCCTCAATATTCTTTGTAGGAGACTTGGTTATGAGCTCTCTGAAAATATCATTCACTATTCTTTTTATTCTTTGAAAATTGTTGACAACACTTTTTCGATGAGACCTCGCCGTAACAAGGTTTCACTTTTTGATTCTATTCCCAGTAAAGTCAATTGGAGGGAAAAGTGGGTTCTAGTGAAGTCCAAAGTTGGTTTCCCTTTTCCTCCACAAACTAATTCTTTGTACAAATGGAAGTCTCCTTCCTCCAGTTCCAAATTTTCTCTGTTTGATAGGGCCTTTATAAGGATAATAGAGGAAAAGTTAGGTGAGGATCCTTCTAAGCAAACCAAGTTTTACTCCATCCAAGAGTTGTTAAGTAAGGAGAGCTTGGAATAGTGCGGGATAGGGAGCAATGAGGAGAGGAGGAAAGAATTTTGTCTTTGATGATGATAATGTGTACAATTATGTGGACACTCCACCCTGGTGGGGTCTTTGCTAATGAATGCTCAAATTGCAAGGAAGAGACCTCGCTGGGTTGCCAAACTGCAGTTGGTAGATCACTTGCTTTGAACTTTGTCAATTTCTCTACTTTGATAAACTTTCTTGAAAATCTTAATGACTTCTTTCCATTGATATTTTGTCTTTGACCTCCCAGCTATGGCCTTCCACAAGTTTGAGGAGATAAAGAAGAAACAAAAGGCTGTCAAATTGGCCAATTTGAAGAAGGATACTGCTGATCCTCCTACTTCACGCACAAGAGAGGAGTTGAGAAGAAGGATCAAGTGAGGATGGCAGAGAGGCAAGGCCTCGATAGTTTGGAGTCCCAAGATCTTCCTCCTTAGCTTGCTAATGCCAAGGGAAAGTCTTCTAAGGGGTCGAGGAGTTTAAAATCTACTTCCTCTGAACTTCCTCCCAAGGACCCTAAGCACAAGAAAAGGCCTCAAGAAGGAAAACGGTCCGGAGCACCTAAGAGGCAGAGGAGCAAGGACTTGGACTCCTCTGCGCTACTACTAGTACCTCCACTTCAGACACTGGAGACTCTTCTACTACCACCACCACTACTGCTGTTGCTCCTACTCTGAAGGCACAAACTTCGGATATGGGGCCTTCTTGGTTGAAGGAGCTCCCCCACACCATAGTTGGCCTAGAGCTTCTTGCTAAATTCACACGACGTCTCCCCTAATCTTTATGGTCTTAACATAAGTCATTAGAAGAATGCTGCTCATTTTGGGAGGTCCATTGTCAATTGATAACACGAAAACATATCGATTTTTAGCATTAAATCATGTCTAGTTTTAGTTAATTTTTAAAGTATTTCGAATAAATTGATTAAGAATGACGCTATT
>JAXGGT010032483.1:0-13550 GCA_035583425.1 Marsdenia floribunda
AAGGAGGACAAAGAGCTATTGGTGTTGTCAAACTTGATCTCCTGATTGATGAAATGGTTTCAAGTGTGCTTTTTCACATAGTGGATTGCAAAACTTCCTGCAATATGTTGTTAGGAAGACCATGACTACACGATAATGGAGTAGTACTTTCGACATTACATCAATGTTTTAAATATTTGAGCAATGATATTGTGATAAAAATGGTGGCAGAATACAAACCTTTTACAGAAGCTGAAGCATATATCGCAGACAACAAATTTTATCTTTATGGTAAAGTTGCTGAGCCCCACAAGGAACTATCAGTGCTAGCAGAAGCGGAAGAACAACAAGATAATCTATGTTTCAAGGAACCGTCATTGTTGACAGAAAGCTATAACGATTGTGGAACATGCCACAAACACACAAAAGCAAGATAATAATGTGAAGAAAGAATCTATTCCTAATGTTTTGTGTTATGTTCCTAGGTCAATGATAAAAGAAGGACAATCACCTTTCATGAAAGTTGAAGAATTGAAGGAGTTTACTATGTCATTCACAAAGATTAAGCCAATCAAGCAGTCAAAATCAACACTTAAAGGATTTGTACATCCTATGGAAGGGCAAAGGTTGAACATGAACAATTACCTAATAAAAGGACTATAGAAGGCTTTGATCCCAATGCTTACATGCTATTGGCAAAGGCTGGATATAATAGTCAATCAAACGGTAAGTTGGGAACACTACATGTGACAGCAGTTGATTCAAAAGTATAAGAAGCGATGAAAGACCAAAGAACTCTCATGTCGGCCTCGGATATATCCAACCTTCTCCAATTTGAATTGCTATAAAGTGTGCCTCTAATTGTTACATTTCAGTAAAGGATGAAGGGTCAGGTGCAAAAGACAACTTTTTCTTTGATGATCACTCAAGAAGAGTTAATTCACGAACTTTTGTGTTCAATAGAATGGAGCCAGCAGTAACAAAAGGATATGCAAATGGGAAATATGATCCAAAAATATAAAAATTCTATCTGTTGGGGGAAAGTCTGCAGTAGAATTCCTTACAGAATGGAGAGACGTCAAATTCTTGTTGTAGACTACGGTTTAGTGTTGAAAGAGAAATTTCACACAATAGTGTTTACTAAGCCAAAAGAAGATGATAAGAAAGTGTGGGATCATCATGCCATGTTACTGTTATTGATGAAAAACATACCGAAGAGAATGATGCTAAGGATGCTTCTCTTGAACTTGAGGAAGATGATGAAGGCTCCTTGACACAAGCAAAAAAATGTCTACATGATGATAAAGACTCCTTGACACGAGTAAACTATCTACATGATAATAAAGGCTCCTTGACGCGAGTATAAAATATTTGCATGTTAAAAAATATTTCTCCTTGACAAGAGGATAAACTATTTATATGTTGAAAAATAGATGCTCCTTGACATGAGGATAAACTATTTGCATGATAATATGAAGGCTCCTTAACACGAGTGTAAACTATCTGCATATTCAAATGAATGCTTCTTGACGCACAAGCTAAAACTACATGTTACTCCTTTGATGTATGAGTTTAAATTGCACATCTGAACTACGTCTGACTTGATTCCCCTCATGGATACATAGGTAGCTTAGAAAAGATTCTATGTTCAGTCTCAACAAAAAAAAAAATCAAAAAAAAAAAGAGATTAAAAAAAAATGTAAAAAAATGGATTAAAAAAAGAGAGAGAGAAAAGTAGAATTGCATAATGAAGTGAAGTTCCTTTATTGATGATCCATATAAATAAATAAAGGTCTAATTAAATAAGTCAAAAGAATGTTTGCAAGATTGAGATAAAAATAAAGAGGAAGAAGAAGAATATAAGTTAATCAACGAGGTTTCCAATTCATCACTGCTTGATATTTTGTTTCAAATTCTCCTCCGCATGCTCCAACTCCTTCGTCGAAACAATGGACTGGTGAGAAAAATGCTTCACGAAGGCAAACATCTTCTCGTCAATTTGAACTAAAGATTGCAACTTGCGGGATTCCTCCTCATAATGCTCCTGACGCTTTGACAAGTCATCAATTCTGGATTTGAGTATGGCCAACTCAGACTACGTACTATCAACTTTGGCTAATGCCTCTTTCAAATTTGCTTTCCTCTCCTCGAGTCTTTCTTGGGCTATAGAAAAATATCCTTGATATGCCTCATTTGTAATTATGCTATCATGCTTGAGCTTCACATAGTTATATTCACGAGCACTGTCAAAAAGAGCAACTACGAAAGTTTTAAAATAAGATATTCTAGTATGATGCATATCTTCCATAAGAAAAGTAACACTCTTTTCCAAAGTTAGCACTTTCTCAATAGGGATATGCACAAGTTGACCAAGGACTACTTGACGAATGCTATCAACTATCTCAAACTCAACATCCTTTACCAAAACACCTTCACAAAATCTAGAGGGAATAGTCTCACATGGGTTTGGAGGCATCTCCAATATGAGAGGATCCTGGTGAGGTGGGTTGCCTTCCAACTACGAAGATAATGTCATACAATCAACAAAATCATCACCACCAAGGTCAACAAGATTGCTATCAAGCAAGTCATCAACGAAGGGTATATTTTCAAGATTCTGCAACTAAAAAAAAAAGTGTATATTGTACAAATAGCTATAATAATAAATTAAGGACAAGTTCTTTAACTTACATGATTCATCAATAACTGAGGAGACGTGGTAGAATATGGTACTCCTTCCATAGGAGGAATATCTTGCAAGGACTCTAAAGAAACAGCCAAAAATGGCAAATACTTTCTTTTCTTTGGAGGACGATTCCAAGGGCGGTCACAATCATCATCACTAGTTGTAAAACTTCCGCTAGATTCATGATTGTTTGAACTAACATTTGTGGTAGATACACCAACTACTTGAGATTAAGGTGTGACTGGTGGAAGACAAGCAACAGCTTCGATCATTTGAGAAGTTGATCCTTCTTTGGAAGTGGAACCATTATTTAGAGTAGTTACCTTACCCTTATATGTTGTAGAATCCCGCTATTAACTATATTCCTTTGTGCAAAGGGGGCATAATAGAACTTACTGATACAGTTACTGTTGACTTTGATCTACGACGAACAGATGATTTCCATAAAGCCATAAATTCCTTTACTAAATTACAGCAAGGCCTTGTTTTCAAACTACCAGGAATATCTTAACAAAAACTAAATTTTCTAGAGAATCTGTGTGGACTATAAGGAGCAATCAAACAACTTTTCACCTTGTCTAAGTGTCAAGTAGCACGAACGAATACTAGTGAAAAGGGTAGAGTCTGGAGAAGAATGCTTCATCAACATGGACCCGCTCCTTATCATTGAATGGAAGAAAAGTGTGAAAATTCAAATCCAAACGTTCAAACAATTTTGTCGCCTCACTTCAGGAAAAATACTTTGCCATTCTCTCAACATGATATTGAACCATTGCAATTGGAAAGTTTGGTGAAGGATGTAAGAAATGTGAGTTGAAATGTTGCGCTATCCTAGCAAAAACAAAGTGGATGAGAAAAGAAGCTCGACAGTCTATTAGACTAGATGAATGAGAGATCTCATTGAGACCATTGTAAATTTTGCACAACACCATAATGGTAAGCAAACATGGGCTACCACGAGAGAGGAAGCTTGCAACTTTGAAGACTCCTGGCCGAATAAAATCAAAAATTCTACCAGGAAGAAGGAATTTGCATATCCAGTAGGAAAGGAATGCCGCCAAATGTACATCCGCATGCAAGGCCACGGGAATTTGCAAGTCCTAAAGTGATCTGCTAGACTCTATTGAAGGCGGAAAAGAATTTGTTCTGCTACCAAGAGGGTTGGGATTGTGAGTTATTTTAAGGTGTGCTAAGCTTTTCTTCTTTACTGATCGTCTAGGAGGAGCATCATACTTGTTTGAACCTTTGAACCAAAATTTGTATCCATCGCTCGAATGTTATGATGGTTGGGTCACCATCAGCGAGCTTGAAAAATGTAAAGAACAAGAACTTACAGCTTGCAGGAATTAGCTTTGGTGTATTTTTTTAGAAGAGTTCCTTGGCCGAAGGTATGACTTCATCAAAGAAGAAGCCGGTTGCACGAAGACCAGCAAGTGAGTACAAATCCCAAATTGAAACTTACATCTCGCCAATGGGAGTATGCAAGGTATTGGTTGAAGGACACCACATATTGCAAAAGGCACGCATCACATTTTCGCAACGATCATAGTTAAATAAAGATGAATAAACAATATCATAAACATGAGCATCTACCAAGGTTCGTTTGTGCCTAACAAGTATGTATTCGGTCCACTCCCAATATTCTTAGTGTAAGTCACCTCACCAAGTTGGAAGGATGAACGGTCCATAAAGACTTGTCCACATTTTTTAGGCCGAATGGAAGGAAAACCTTGTTTGGTACCAAGTCTGCATCATGCGTGGTGGACGACAACAAACTTACCATTTGTGAAGCTGAGGAAGAAGACAAGGTGAGAACTTCACGAGTTGCAGTAAAAGACCACTGCATGATGCGATAGAAGTCTGCCAGTCCAAGAATCGTAGACGCAAAGTCACCAAAACTGGGCTCATGAACATCCAAGCTCAATAGTTTGATGCGGGATCCACTCCGATAGTTAGTAATGATGATATGCTTGTGTGGGCCATCAACATCCTCGATGTACATCGTTGAGGCTCCAACTTATAGGTGATCTCAACACAAATCTCAAAAACATTGGGAAGTCAAAAAAAAATCCAATAAATAAATAAATAATAATAATAAAAGTCAATATATATATAATAAATATAAAAAAGGGTCCAAAAAGAATCTAAAACATTTAAATTCCATATAGTCCATATATATAAAAAAAAATCCCAAAATATACAAAAGGGCTTCTAGGCCTCTCTGTTAAAAAAAAAAAGAAAAGAAAAGAAGAAAATATACAAGGCCTAGTGGGCTGTAAACACTTGGGCCTGCCTACTTTAGAAAATAACTTCAGCCGACTCTTAAATGGTGAAGTTCTTGATGGTCAGAATTGTGGTTAGTGGATCTGTAAGAATAAAAATGCAAAGTTATAAAAAAAAAAAAAAATGCAGAAAAAAAAAAGTCCACAAAAAGGAGCTAGCCCATATATATATAAAAAATAAGCATTCAATGAGGCCTTCAAAAATAACTTTAGCCCACTTAAAGAAAAATACTTTAGGTTGCGAAAATTTTAGGACGACCCACACATAAAAAAAGGCCTTGGTTTCAAACTGCCAAGAATATCTTGACACAAGCCAAATTGTCTAGAGAATCTGTGTGGACTGTAAGGAGAAATCAAACAGCTTTCACCTTGTCTAAGTGTCAAGTAGCATGAACGAATACTAATGAAATAGGTAGAGCCTGGAGAAGATAGCTTCCCATCATCAACAAGGACCCGCTCCTTATCATTGAATGGAAGAAAAGTGTAAAAATTCAAATCCAAACTTTCAAACAGTTTTGTTGCCTCACTTCGAGAAAAATACTTTGCCATTCTCTCACCATGATAGAACCATTGCAACTGGAAAGTTCGGTAAAGGATGTCGGAAATGCGAGTTGAAATGTGCGCTATCCAAGCATATATAAAGTGGATGGGAAAAGAAGCTCGACAGTCTATTAGACTAGATGAATGAGCGATCTCATTGAGACCATTGTAAATACTACACAACATTGGAATGGCAAGCGAACATGGGCTACCGCACACAAGGAAGCTTGCAACTTTGAAAAAAAAAAAAAAAAGGGAGAATCTGTAAAAAATGCAACTAGTTACCAACATCATTTCAATGGGAAAATACAGATGTGTATACATTCATATGTGTATATATATTCCTATAAAAAAAAAGAAAAAAAAGGGGCAACTAGAATTACTCATGGGTGGGTTGAAAATAAAAAAGACGGGAAGAAATCACAGGGTAAGTGGAGCCTAAGTATTGAAAGCATTCAACTACTTGACGGTTAGCAAAGGGCACTAAAGCACAAAAAGAAGTAGGAAGATTTAGGTTAGATGACATGCAACACTGGAATTCCATTTCAAAATTTGTGGATAATGATTTCTTGTTTGCAAAATTAAAATAGAATAATGCAAATATGAAATCAATGAAATAAATATATTTCATTAATCTAGAAGTATGGGTTACGATTTTCTATTTAATTCGCTGATTCTTTCTGTTAATGAATTCGAAGGCTCTTTGGGCTTAATCTCGATCTTTGATTTGACATCTCCAAGGGCCTTTGGACTTGATCTTGGAATCGATTTGATATGACTTCGAGGGCCTTTGAGGCTCGATCTCTGAATGAATTTGTACTTGGAAGAGGAGAGCGTCCGATATGTCAGGGCTTCGCTACCTCCAAGAGTTGTGTTCTTGAAGAACTCTTGGCCTTCTATTTTTAGGGGGAGGGAGCTACATCACCTTGCCACGTGTCAACCTGTGATTCGTCACGTTAAATTTAAAAAGTAATTAGTAATTAATAATTAGGGTAAAGTAAAAGGGTAATTGGTAAATATGGTAAAAGTTAATTAGGTGGAATTTTAGTTATCACAAAATCATTATTATTTTACATTACAAAATTTTACTATCTACAAATTGCCCCTTTGGGACTTCGTGGTCAAGAATTGTCACGTGGACAAGTACCAATTTCCATTTATATACCTTGATTTAATTGAATCAAATTATTTAATTAAACTTGACTCTTATAAAATACGAGATAAATATATATATATATATATATATATATGAATCAATTTTGAATGAAATTATGTAGATAAATCTTACTCGAAGATGAATACGATTCGTTGATTATATATATATTACGAATCAAATTTCAGTCAAATTTTGAATTTGAATTTGACTCGAAGATAAATGTGACCCGTAGTCTTTCAAAACATATTTTACGAATTAGTATTTGAGTCAAATTAAGATTTTTAATTTGACTCAGCATAGACATGAAACATAGATTATAAATATGTTACGAATCAAATTTGAATTTGAATTTACTCGAAGATAAATGTGATTCGTTGAAATTTTCAAAAGATATTTTTCGAATCAATAATTGAGTCAGCTTAGACTCGAAGATAAATACGATTCGTATTTAAAATATATATTTAAAATAGATATTTTACAAATTAATATTTGAGTCAAATTATAAGTTTGAATTTGACTCAGATAAATATAATTCGTAATATATATATTTTTTTAGGACATAAAATATTACGAATTAATATTTGAGTCAAATTATATATTTGAATTTAACTCAAAAACATAAAATTTGTATAAAATAATTTACGAATAATATATTAAATTATTTATTTGTAAGTGGTTAATAGAACAAGGAAATCAAAAGGCATTAGAAGACTTCCCGAGCATATCCGGCGTCTACTGCAACACAATGACCGCATGTGTCTTGATTTTCTTTTTTTTTACCACCTCACGTTTACTCGAGGTCTGCTAAATCTTTCATCGTCTAAATAACTATCCCCCTTTGATTTCCTAATCTTTGTTTATAAGACCCCTCACTTCTTGAACCTCTAACCCTTTGGAAATAAGAACTTCCACTAAAAGTCTCTTTCTTCTTTTGCTATCAAAATGTGGCTTCCCTCAGCTCTACTGGCAGCCTTTATTTCCTAATCCCCTTTACAGAAAGGACTGTTATTCATCTCTTCCTCAATTGAACTTTCTTCAGGAACATTCATTGTGATCTCTTTGCTACGGGATTACGCAAAGCAGGTAAGGCTTCATGTTAATAGAAGAAATACACCATGTACTGAAGTGCCCCCATTGAATCTTTTAAGTATTTTGATATTGTAGCAATCGATTGTATAAAGGCTAATGCTTGCATATATTCTCCTAGTCATTGTCTTCCAAGGATATGAATTTCTGGTAAGCTGTAATGTATTACAGTTCCAACATCCCTCTTATCAAGCTCCATACCAAATGCTACTGTTGCAACAACCACTTGTATTTTGTTTAGACAAAACATCTCTTGAATACGGTTCCTATCTTTTACAAGAATAGCACTGTGGTAATTCTTTGTTGGGATATTGTTGTCGTAGAGGTATTTTCTTATCATATCAACTTCAGACTGAAAATTGCAATAGATAATGATTCTTTTGACCTCCTTAAAAGGAGAAGACTTGAGTAACGCCATTAATTCTTTCATTCTATTTCCATTCATTGATAAGGATAATTGCAAATTGTCCCTTAGTTTAGGAACATGAATTAAATTGGTATCAGGAATCTCCAGAGTATTCATTACATCATGCAAGGTTTTTGTCGCCAAAGATTTATGCTTTCATCCTTTTTTTTTTAAAAAAAAAATATATATATGTATGTACGTGTGCATTTTCTAATTACAATGTTTTTGGAAAGTGGTTGCATTTTTGTTTATGTGCTTTTTTTTTTTTTTTTTTTTAAATTCTGTAGCCCAACAAGTTGCCCGTCTCTCTTTTTTAAACAAACTGGCCCTTTTATTTTTATGTGGGTTGTCCCCTTCTTCTTCTCTTAAATCTCACCAACCCATTTTAGCAAGATCTGCAACCATGCCCTTTTTAAAGCACCATTCTCTTTTTGCAGCCCATTCTCTTTTTGTTTCTTTTTTAATAAATTGGCCCTTTTTTGTGTGTAGTTTCTTGCCTTTTTTTTTTTTTTGAAATTCTGCAACCTTATTTATTTATTTTTTATGAGACAGACCCAGAAACCCACTTGTATATTTTTGGACTTTTTTTGTATATATTCTTTCATGGACTCTATGGACTCTATATGTTTTGGATTTTATTTATTTATTTATTTTTTTGACTTCTCTTCTTTTTTGGACTTTTTTTTACTTCCTAAATTTTGACTCCTTGACCTCAAGCTTAGACAAATGTTTATTTGTCTTTTTGAAATCTTGTTTGTCTTTTCTGTGCGGCTCAACAACAAAGTTTCCTGGATCTCCATGAGTTTTGATGCTCAATTCCATGTCGTGGGCATGAGTAGCTAATTCTTCAAATTTATTTGGTTGGATCTCTTTTAGGATCTACTAAAGGCTCCAATGCATTCCTTGAATGCACATCTCAATGGCTGACTTCTCACATAGTCGATCTCTACAATTCAAGCTCAAGCTTCTCGACCGATTGATGTAGTCAACAATAGGTTCATCTTTCCACTGTTTGGTATGACTAAGTTCAAGCATACTTACAGTTCGTCTGGTATTGTAGAAGCAATTCAATAATTCTATTTCAAGCTAGTCCTAATTGTCAATTGATCCTGGTGCTAGGTCAGTATACCAATCAAAGGCATTTCCTTTGAGAGATCGAACAAACTGGTTAACCAGAATATCTCCTTCCGTTCCAGCAGTGCTACACGTTTCAATGAAAAGGGCGGCATGTTGCTTAGGATTACCTTTACCATCTAACTATTGCAGTTTTAGAGGTTGATAGCCTGCAAGCATTTTCAAATTATGAATCCTCCTTGAATATGGTTTGGAATATGCAAAGGAAGATCTTGAACTTCCATCATATCTGTCCTTTATCGTTCGCTCGATAAAGTTCTTGAGTTCATCGATAGGAATAGATCCATCCGCTAAAACGTGAACACTCCTTTCTTGTTTAACGGTCTCAGATCCATTGACACATTTAGACTCCTTTTCAGTAGTCTTGATGGTTCCAATATCATTGGATCCTTCTCCCTGCTTGGATGTAACATTTTTCTGTACTACTTCAGCATGCCTTTGTGTAGTTTAGCTGGACTCACCGCTATTGCTGATTAACTGAGCGATCACACGATCTTAATTTGCTACATGTATCGCAAGATTTTCCACCAGTTTTGTCAGATTTTCCAGTTGTTCCTCTATGATTGAAGCACTCGCCATCATAACTGGCATGACCGCAATACTTGCAGAGGAATTATTGGGATCATCATCATTAGCAACTGAATTTCCATGATCGACATCTATGGAGTCCATGACGAGATCTTCATCTTCCGATTCGAACTTGTCTGAATCAGGACTGTGTTCCAACAATGACAGTGTCGTTTGAATCATTTTACTTACGTTACCTTTGGGTTGATTCTACACAGGAGCAACATCAAAGCAGGGGTTATCATATTTAAGGGTTGAACTGCCAGTAGCTTGCATTTGCGAAGCAGGAAACATTCTTTGTTTACTTCGAGTGGTGGGTCCAACATATGTTTCAACATCACAACGCCAGTGCTAGTATCATAAGTGACACTCTTTAAATCAGCCTTACTGATGCCTTCATTCTTCGACTCCATTGATAGTATTTGACAGAAAAGAGATGAGGGTTAGGGATGTCCCACTAGGCAAGCCAAAATTTGTGGACAATGATTTCTCGTCTACAAAATTAAAATTAGAAATAATGCAAATATGAAATCAATTACAAATCATATATTTCATTAGTTTAGAAGTATGGGTTACAATCTCCTATTTAATCCGCTGATTCTTTCTGTCAATGGATTCGAGGTTCATTTGGTCTTAATCTTGATTTGTTACCACAATATCAGTTTGGATTTGATCCGTCTCAAGGGTCTTTGGAATTAATCTCGATATGGATCTGACTCCGAGGGCCTTTGAGGCTTGATCTCGAAGATGAATTCGGACTTCAAAGGAAAGTGATCCGATATGGCAAAGCTTCTCTATCTCCAAGACTCTTGTCCTTGCTTGAAGGAAGTATCTTTTCGTGCTTCCTCAACACATCTTTGTGCAGTTTGATTAGACTTACCATTTTCACTCATCAATTGGGCAAGTATAAGATCTTGTTGTGCAGATCGTTTCAAAGATCTTCCACGAGCTTGGTCAAATTCGCCAATTGTTCTTTGATTGTTCTTGTAGCTTCCACCATCATCACAAACATGACTGATGAAATTGCATTAAAATCTTCATGATCACCAAGATTATGCATCAGATTTCATTGAACAACATCTGTAGAGTTTGAAACTAAATCCATGCATTTTGATTTTACCAAATCATATCCTTGATATGATAATGACAACGTGCCCCTTTTTGCTTGAGTGGTGAGCCCAACATAGCTTTCAGACATCACAACGCTAGTACCAATATCAAAAGTGATACTCTTCAAAACAACCTTATTGATGCCTTTATTTTTTGACTCCATTGATGAGATTTTAATGGAATAAAGATGAGCGGTAGAGATTGTCCCATTGGGCGTGCCAAAATTGTGGACAATGATTTCTTGTGTACAAAATTAAAATTAGAAATAATGCAAATATGAAATCAATTGTAAATCATATATTTCATTAATTTAAAAGTATGGGTTACAATCCCCTATTTAATCTACTAATTCTTTCTGTCAATAGATTCAAGGGCCGTTTAGGCTTAATCTCGATCGTTACCATAATATCAATTTGGGTTCGACTCATCTCAAGGTCTTTTGACTTAATTCGATATGGATATGACTCCGAGGGCCTTTGAGGCTTGATCTAGAAGATGTATTTGGATTTGGAAGGGAAGTGATCCGATATGACAAGGCTTTGTAACCTCCAAGACTCCTTTTTGAAGCTCTCCCTTGGCCTTCTATTTATAGAGGACGTGTCAACCTGTGAGTGGTCACGGTAAAATTATAAAATGTAATTAGTAATAAGAAATAAGTAATAAGTAATTAGGGTAAAGTAAAAGGGTAATTAGTAGATAAAAGTAAAAGTTAATTAGGTGGAATTTTAGTTACCACTTAGTTAAACAAAATTACTATTTTTATTTATTTTTCAACATTTTACTATCTACAAATTGCCCCTCTGGGATTTGTGCACGAGCAGTCAAGAATTGTCACGTGGACAAGTACCAATTTCTATTTATACCTCGATTTATTTGAATCAAATTATTTAATTGAACTTGACTCTTGTAAAATACGAGATAAATGTGTATATATATGAATCGATTTTGAATCAAATTATGTAGATAAATCTAACTCGAAGATAAATACGATTCGTTGAATATATATATATATATATATTACGAATCATATTTGAGTCAAATTTTGAATTTGGATTTGACTCGAAGATAAATGTGACTCGTAATCTTTCAAAACATATTTTACGAATCACTATTTGAGTCAAATTAATTTGACTCAACGTAGACATAAATCATAGATTATAAATATATTACGAATCAAATTTTGAATCAATTTGTAATTTGTATTGAGTCGAAGATAAATGTGATTCGTTGAGATTTTCAAAGATAGTTTACGAATTGGTATTTGAGTCAAATTAGACTTGCAGATAAATACGATTCTTATTCAATATATATATATATATTTAAAACAAATATTTTACGAATTAATATTTGGGTCAAGTTATAGGTTTGAATTTGACTCAGATAAATATAATCCGTAATACATACATATATATATTTTAAGACATAAAACATTACGAATTAATATTTGAGTCAAATTATATATTTGAATTTGACTCGAAAACATAGAATTCATATAAAATAATTTACTAATAATAAATTGAATTATTTATTCATAAGTAATTAATAGAACAAAGAAGTCAAAAGGCATTAGAAGACTTCCCTCTCTCTCCAAGCATATCTGGCATCTTCTTTTTACATACCGATCATAAGTTGCCTCCCACAAATATCAAACTCTTCTCCTTTCTTTTTTATTTTATTTTATTTTTTTAAGGTATCACGCCTCTCTTTTGTTAAAGATCGGGACTCTCCTTCACGAATCAAGAGTCCCCTCAAAATATAGACTCTTCTCCTTTTTTTCTTTTTTGTCGGTTCAAAGAAATTCAGCTTATCCTTTTTTAAAAAAAAAAAAAAAAAAAAACTCTTTATTACCCTGGCTTCTTGTCCTTTGATTAACACAAAAGTAAAAGAGCAATTCTTCTGTCCCATTGCTACATGTTCTGTTCTTCCAAAAATCCTCCATGTTGGGTCCTATTGATTCTTGGCATCATTGATTGCAACTAGCATCTTTGGATTTTGTGATCGTCTTTCTTTTGTTGAATATTTATGGTGAGATAATTTCCACCTACTGAAACCCTTTTTTTTTTCTTCTGAGTTGTTGTCAACCCCACTATGTAAATATACATATCAAGAGTATTTACCTTCAAGAATGTTCCTCTTACATATTGCAGGTTGGCACTCACACTTCTGGATATCGTTTGTCCCATCGCGGTAAGTATGCTATATACATTCTCAGCTGGTGTGTCTAGGAAAGCAATGCAATAGTTTATTGCATTGAACACTTTCATATGTTAAGTCTAAACACGACAAATTAGTTACTCCCTATCTTGCTAACAAAATTATGATGCATGAGGCATTTACTCATCTCTTTTTGGTAATTTCTTTTCTAATATTTTTTTTTTGTAAGCAATACTATCAATGGAGGTTTGCAGTTGAGTGACATTAAATAAATAGACTTTCGAAGGTCTTCTTCCCTCCTTGTGCAGCTTTTGCTAGCAGTTGCCACTAAACTTGAACACGTGATCACACATTCGGCCAATCAGGTAGCTGTTGTTTGATGCCTGCTTTCTTAACATGATGAGAGGTCCTTCAATTTTCATATACCACACACATGTATATCATCCTTTT
>JAXGGT010032511.1:2887-13545 GCA_035583425.1 Marsdenia floribunda
ATAACTCAATTGATAGCAGTCTCATTTATAATTCAAAAAATTATAAATTCAAGATATATCAAAAACAAAAAATATTTAAAATTTAAAAAAAAAAAAAAAAAATCAATAATCAAACTCTTTTTATTTGGACCAATTGAAATGTAAGTCAATATTGAGTGTGTTTTACTTAGGAAAGCCATAATTAGTGGGTATAATTGTATAAAAAGAAAACTATATATGTATATATATATGTAGATTATAATGTTTACGTGGTGTTATTAACCATCAATTTTTATTTTTTTGCTTTTTTACATAAGTTATCTTGTCATCGGATCAAACGAAACGTATTATCTTTTGTCGGCTTCTTTTTAATCAAGATAAGATGTGGAAGGGAAAAAAAGAAAGAAAGAAATATATATATATATATATACACCCAAAAAAAAGGAAAAAGAAAAAGAAAAAAGTTTACAATGTTTTTTTTTTTGCTCTTCGTAGGACGTGGCTTTAAGGAAATCGATTTTAGTGCAGAAAAGTCAATTTAGCAGTAAATTAAAGGGCTGTAATTAATTAGCTTCCAATTTCATGGTTATTAGGGTGGTATCTAATTATAGTTTTGAGTCTTGATTAAAGTTCCAAGACCTAAAATATTCATGTTGTTGCTCGCTTCCACTTTAGGGCTTTGACTTAAAGATACATACATACATACATATATATATATATATATATATAGTATTAGGTCAAAACCAGGTGTTGAGATAATGATTTATAGTACTTTTTAGAGGATTGCATAAAAAATTAAGACGTGTTAAAAGAATAATGAATTTGTCCTTCTTTAAAAAGATATTATGGTGATTATTATTTTATTAATTTTTTAAAAAAATATATATATTATGAGAATTATTATAGAAAATTCGTGAATTTAATTTCTAATCTTTCGATCATTATTAGTTATTAATTTATTTTCTTTTTTTTTTTTTAATTTAGTAAGTTTCTAATATATAACAAGCGTATGCATTTGGTGCATTTTTTTTTAAAAAAAAATTGACTTGTCCAAATAATAGAATAAATATACTAACTTATAATACATTGCGGACCTATTAAATATAAAAAATGGAAAAGGGACCAACTACACGAAAACTATGAATATTAAGGACTAAATTCGCTAATTTTTTAAATTATTATTATTTGTTAAATCACTTTATGTAGGGTATTTCAATTAAATATCTTTTTAGTAAAATAAAATTTTACGACTACATGATATTGTTCATTTTGGCACACTTCAAGTGTACTTCATAGATTTAAAACGCGTCAATAAGTAAAGGATTCCAAACCTCCTACTTAATAACCTTTCAGATATCTCTTAGACAAACGATGTGAGAACCAGTTCACAACAATATATATATATATATATATATATATTGTTTTCAAGTTTTATATAAGTTTTAATCTTGATTTACTTTAAACAAATGCTTTTTGTAAATGGGATAAATGTTGTAAGCCATGATTATTATTTTGTAGTAGTAGTAATGAAGGTTAGTTTCGTAGTCAAAATAGAGATTCTTGTGACAGGTGTTGGTTAATCATTTTGAACAATAGTTAATAAATTTATCAACATAATGGATCCACCCCCTCCTCCTTGGTACTTAAACTCCATTTTCATTACCAACTCGATCTATAAAAAGGACCAACAAAAACACTATCAAAAACATGAATTCTCTTCACCCCCTCCTTTTTCTTTCACTTTTATATTCTCTTGAAAAATGAGTAAAGAGTAGCAAAAGCCTATACACATTGGGAAGCCATTGAAGAAAACTATAACAGGTACCATTTTCTAAACTTCTTTATATATATATATATATAGACACACACACACACTAACTAGTTTGTGTAAATTTTATTTTAATTAAATTATTTATGGGTATTGATTTCTTTTCTTTCATTAATTATTTATTCCCCATTCATATTATGATTAGTTAGGTATTTAATCCCATTTATATTTATGGGATTTTATTGACTCTTATATGGTGTATTCTTAGTGAAATGTTTAAAGTGTTAACTAATCCTCCTTTCTATTTTCCCCTTCTTTTTTTTATTATTTCTTTTATTTTTTATTTGTTCACGGGTAAATTAACTAAACCGAATATTAGATCTTTGAGTTTATTTGATTAATTAATTGAACATAGATCAAGTACGCCTGATTAATATTTTTATCCTAAAATCTCGTTCAAGTTTATTTAGTTATTAATTTGTTCATATAATTTTAAAAAACTATTTGTGTTGGACTCATTTTAACTTTCAATCTAGCTAGTTTGAACTCAAGTTAAAACTTGAATAAAAAAATATACAAAAAATATAATTTAAATGATAAAAATATTAATATATAATAATTTATATAATATATAAATATTATAATTTATTCGAATTTAGAAAAATGTTTGAGTTTGTTTTGTTTAATAAATAAACAAGACCTAATTAAATATAAACAAACTCAAATAAAACTTTATTTTTGAACTATTCAATTCATTAACAATTCTACCTGAAAGTGAAAAAAATATGATTTAAAAGGTAATTAAATAATATATATATATTTTAAATTGTTTCAATTAAAATTAATTGAATAGTAATACTATACTAACTACTACTAATTATCCATTAAACACTGTGAGGGGAGAAGAGAGTCAAAAACTGTTTCATAACTTCGCAGCCTTCAAATTGGCAATTGGAATATGATTACATCAAGATTCTCCATGTCCGGTCTTTGCCTCACAAAGTGCGCACTAACTAAATTCTCATAATAATCAAATAATATATTATGATTTTACATTAAATAACTTGTTTATAATTTTATATATATATATATATATATATATATATATGTGTGTGTGTGTGTGTGTGTGAATAACTTTGTATCCATTATAGCCGAAATTCAGAACAAACTCATTCCTAATATAATTCAAACTCTGACCGTCAAATAACGATACTTAAGTAAGGGAACAAAGAATTACACTACTAGACTACCACTTTGTCTTCATTCATATACAAATATTTTAGTAATTAAGATGGTAAATTACCTAAATAGACACAATTATTAGGTATAAGCTCAGTTTGAGTTAGGGGTGATAATATTGAACTTCACATGAAAACAATCAGTTAAAGTTGATGATTCACGCGGGTTTGAATTAGAGTAGGTCAACACATTTAATATTAATCATATTTAAATTGTAAATGAGTTGAATCCGTGTAACCTATTTTAATAAAAAAAAAAATTTTTTTTTTTATTTTTAATTATATATTCTAAATTATTATTAAATAACCTATTGATTTTTAATATTTTTAAATTGAATTATTAGTGAATTTAGTCTCAAAGATTTACTCTATTAGTACTCTTGATCCTAAACTTTTTTTTTTTTTTTTGGTGTATTAGATCCTTAGCATATAATATATTGATAATTCAAGTCCTTTTCATGAGTAATGTTAGGGACCTAATACATAAAAAAAAAAAAAAAAAAAAAAGACTTAAATTATCAATATATTATACAATAAGGATCTAACACCCAAAAAAAAAAAAAAAAAAATGTTTAGGACCAAAGATATGAATAAAGTATATATTTGGAACTAAATTCACTAATATTTCTTTTAAATTTTAATATTTTTATATATAATTAAATTAAAAAATATTAGTATTTTTACAAATAAATAATCAGATTAGCAATTTAGTATCAAATTATTACGTTTGTGGATTAATGAAGGAAAATTGGCCGGTTTAATCCTCTAACTATTTTCATTAATTAATATAAGTCCACGATCTTTTTTTAATCTGTTAAATCCTACATCTTTTTAATTGAACTTTACAAAATCATCCTCTTTATACGAAAAAAAAACAACTTTATAAGACCCTACAATTAGTTTAAGTTTACATCTTTATAATATTTAATAGGACAATTTTGCTCTTAAAAAATCATCACGTGCTCGGCACGTGATGAGTTTTGGCTAAAAAATTTAAATTTTTTGCCGAAAAGACTTAACAAGCTGCTCGTAAAAAGATGTAAGACTTAATAGGTTAAAAAAAAAAGATTGTGAATTTATGTTAATTAATGAAAATAGTTAGAGGACTAAACCGATCAATTTTCTATTAATGAATTTCGTGATACATAATATCTATTTATTTATTTTTACGTCTCGCTTATTTTTAGTATTAAATTTAAGTTGAAATTCAATATTTTCAAATAGTTTCGTGTTTTTATTTCAATTGATAAAATAAATATAATTATTTTAATTTAATATATAATTTTCATTGGTATAAGTAAAAAGTATTAAAATTAAATAATTCAAATAAGGGGTAACCGTGTACGTCGGGGTCGGGGTCGGGGGTTGGGGGCCTTGGATACTGGGTTGGTCTAGTGAAGTCAAAAAAAAATCAACGGTCTAATCTGGCAGAAAAATAGGGCAGCTGACGGACAGGATTTAAAATAGGCAGAATAGGGTTGGGACCCAGAAGTTTTTTGGCTCAGCTTTTGACTGTAAAAAAACATCAAATCAGTCAATCAATCTGTCAATCATGAGACCCTACCTGCTTGCCTCCTTATGCTCTCCCACACCCAATCCATTCATGGTTTCTTCTAGGTATATTTGTCCCACACTTATCTAAATAATTATAATAAAAATTATTCAAATATAAGAATATTAGGGAATATAATCTTAAATATTTTATTTATTATTATTATTATTATTATTCGAAATAACTAATTTTCATATTTTTATTCCTAAAAATTTTTAAAATTGTAAAATTTGTTTTTTTTTTTTTTTTTTTTTAATATAAAGATTAGTTTTACTTAAATATTAAATTTGGGACAAAATACACCACGTTACCTTTCCAATTTGATGTCTAAAATTTAAATATTTTAATTGAATTTATAACATTTAGACTTAAATTCAATTTTTAGTAGCATTTTAATGAGTTGAGTTAATTAATTTAAATTTGAACCGGAAAATAGTCTCACATTTATGATTAAAATGTACATTAGCAATAAATACGATAAATAAAAGAATTTGATGAGTTATTAAATCATAGGTGCTATATAATGAGCAAATATTTTTTAAATTATCTTTTAAAATAAAATATTTATAGGGAAAAATCCTCGATTCAGTCCTACATCGTTTTTCATTTTTTTTCAATTAGTTCTTAAATCTTTAATTTTTTCTTATTTAATATCATATTTATTTTACGTTTTCCCAACTAGGTTCTAAATCTTTAATTTTACCTTGATATAATATCTTTTTTACGTTTCCTTGTCATTTCGATCAATTTTTTTTTTTATTTTATATTTTTGGCTACTTTTACTGTATATAATTTTACACCGTGAAGACTTAAAATGCTTAAAATGATCTTCAAAAAATTGAACAAAAAAGATTTACACCATAAAAGTGGCAAAACTAATTGGAAGGATAAAGTTGGGGGAATGTAATATGATATAATATCAAGCAAGACAAAATTAAAGATTTAGGATCTAGTTGGAGAAACGTAAAAATATATGATATCAAGTAACACAAAATTAAAAATTTATGACATAGATAGAGAAAAAAAAACGTAGGATTGAATCGGAAATTTTTTCATATTTACAGTTCAATAAAAATTATATTTATATATTGAAAAAAACAACTTTATTAATTTAAAGAAATGACATTCAACTTTTGATCTTTTGCAAATTTTATTGAAGAATGTATTAAAATAAAAGGAAATAGTTACCTTATATAAATAGGGTAGAGATATTATGCATATATTGTGCTTTTATGACTGTATTTGCATTAATGCATAATTTGAATAAAATTTATTTTGAAAAAATTGAATTTATATTTTTTTACCAATGAATAGTTGTTTGGATAAAATTTTATTTTGAGAAAAATATAATTTTGTATGTGTAATAATGATATAATTATTTTAAAATATTAAAATGTTGGAAGATAAAAGTATATCTAAAAAGATATATCAATATTCTATTGGTAACTTTTTTTTTTTTTTTTTTTTTTGAGTTTTAGTCAACTAACCTCTGACATTATCCAAACATAGCCTAAAATTGAGTTCGAATATCATAAATTTGTTAAATAATTGAATTGGCCAAAGTACAAATATTATGAATATTAGGGGTCTAAATCTACAATAAATTATTGTTAGAGATGATTACAAAAGGAATTTTTAATAAAGTCACTAATACCCTTTTGAATTTTTGCTTTTCTTCTTAATGTCAATTCGCCCCCTAAACATTATGAGCTTGTCAATTGAATACTTTTGGTATATTTAGACAACCGTATGTAAGAATATATTATAGAATATAAGAAAGGATTTAAGTACTTATTTATTATTAATTTTGGATAATTTTCTTGGTATAGTGAAAAATAGTATCAAATAGTTAATTCTGAGTGTCAATAGGTTTATAGTCGTGTAACAAACTCGCGAGCCTGAATTGTAACACAAATACTACAATGTAATTAACAAAATTAAACATTCTACTTCTTATTTTTTTCTTTTAAGAATGAGAAAAAACTTAATATTAGTATATCAAAACTTTATGAATGTCTATATTTTCCTTAAAAGAGAAATTATTTTTTATTTTGAATATAAATTTCCATAACCGATATGTAAAAGAAAATTTAATCTAGATTTTGATGATCATACAATACGGATTTTTAAGAAATAAGAATTGATTTTGAGTCCAAATTAAAAATATTTAAGTACTCAATTGAAAAGGTCACTAGATTCAAGGGGTCAAATTGCCATTAAGGAAAAAGTGTTTAAGAGGGTACTTTTGAATTTTCACGAATCCCATTTGCAACGGTCCAACACATTAGAGGGAGTCCAAAATTGGGTACTAATTTGTCAAAATTCAAAACTTTATGTACCTAATTGTCAAACACCCATGAGTAAAGTGGGTTTTAGAAATTAACTCTTCTTGACATATTCATATATATATATATACACAAATTTAACCAATTTGATCTCTTAAGTTAAATACTTTAATCAATTAAGTTCCTTATTATTATTTTTTAGCTAACAGAATCCTTAACCTTTTGATATTTGATAGTTATTTTGAATTCTGTTTAATTTAGAATTAAGTCTGGTTAGATAACGAGTTTACCCTTCAAATACATAAAATTTAAATTCAAGACCTATTTAAAGAGAAGTAAGCTAATTATTGAGTGAATCCTAAGGCATAGGTGAGTTAATAAGGTGTTCTCCTAACTTAAGTGAGAACATGGGTTCGAATCCACTCATGTATGCAGCTGTTTAAAAATTTAGAGCCATAGCTTACCTTTCACAAGAGACTTACTCGACTACAGCGAGGATTAGTCTAAATGTGCACTTATTCGACTCGAGCGGAAATTAATTTAAATGTAGATATTGCTAAAAGGTGACACCCATAATTTAGATCTATTCAATACATCTCATGCACTAAGTAAAAAAAAAAAAAACCTATTTATTGAGTGGGTTTGTTTACTTGGTGGTCAATATTATTTGGCCGAAATTAGAAAAAGAGGTAGAATGAAATGGAATAATAGTACAATGTTTATTTTTTTGCGTGTCCAGATGCAGTGGCAAGAACAAAAATATTTACAGCCTCCAGCATGTGAACCAGCACGGCCACGGGAGGAGATGAAGTTTCGATGTAAAGCTGAAAAACAACACTTGAGTATAAAATCTCACGTTCAAGGTAAGTAAAATTACTAAAGTGGGTCTACATTTTTTTTTTTTTTTTTTTTTAAATTCTTAACATTATTATGAATTGAATTTTTACATCGCTCGTCTAGAAGATCTCTGAGCAGTTATTAAATAGGAATTTGAAGCTTTTTACTCAATAACACGTTTTAAACCTGTGAAGTGCACTTAAAGTGTACCAGAACCTTATAACTACTGAAACATCTAGAGTTGAGATAAATAAAAGACTCTATATTATATATTGAAACATCTAGAGTTGAGATAAATAAAAGACTCTATATTATATATTCAATTGAAGCGTATTAAAATGCTCTAATATTATTATATAAGATATTATGTCCATTTTTATATGGTATTTTTAGCTTTTCATGTAGGTAAGGAACCAACAAGTGCTATTTCTTTAAGGGACAAGATATTATTAATTAATAATAAGATTCAAAAACAGGTATTTTCTATTTGTACATGTTCCTTTTCTTTAGCTTTTATTTATTTATTATTATTATTACTATTTTTTGACTGAAGCTTTTAATGGATATCTATTTAAATATGGAAAAAAAAAAAAAAAAAAGGGGAAAATGATAAAGTGCATTAACTCAAGTGGTATCTTTGGTGACATTTTATTCATCAACTTGTTAATTGTCGGGAAATTTGATTCTTGTTGTCTTACATAGTTTGCGGAATAATAAGGCTGTTTTTGGATTGAAATTTTTTTTGAGATTGTTTATTTTTTTTAAAAAAAATGTTGAGTGAATTGTGAAAAACGAGAATTAAGGTAGAGACAAGTTAAGAAGTTGTCTAGTAAGTGAGGGACAAAAATAATATATTTTATTAATATAATGATATTATTATTTGAGTTATATATATTTATATATATATATATATATATTGAATATTTATAGTAAGTGAGTGAATTTTTTAATCATTTTTGCCAACTTACCAAACATGAACAGTGTCATGTCAGATGATGTCCAAACAAGTACAGCTCATTTTTTTTTTTTTTAAGTTTGAGTGAAATTTTGAAAAATAATTATAGTCCAAAAACAGCCTAAAACTCTATTCTTTAATATCATATGTTTTATTGTTTCCTTTTTTTTTTTACGTGTCATTTTAAAAATAAAAGTAATGTAGATGATTATTTTTCTTCCTAATATATATATATCATTAATAAGAAAAGAAAGTTGTGATACTTCGTCTCACATCGTAATTTTATATAGATATGTTATGAAATATAAATATGAGTATAGGTATTTATTGTCAACTCAAGATATTCTTTTTAGTACAGTGAAAATAGTACAAGTAATTAACCCTAGATATCGGTAGACCTATAATCGCGATGTGAACTAGAATCGTGACAAATGTATACCTAATTGAATTGATAACTTCACTTCAAAAGGTCTAAAGTGCTATGTAATAAATTCCGTGGGGGCCAAAAATAAAATATTAAGCAAAATCACATTCGGCCGTGTCCTTTAAGCAGCAATGGTTTTCTCAATTTTGGGTACATAAAAGAGGGAAACTCAACCCATTCGTGTGTCTCACAACTTTGGCGCCTCCACTTCCTTCCTCACTTGCATCGTCACTTTAGGTAATCGGGTATTATGGGGATTTTACAATTAATACATTTTTATCCCATAAATTATATAGGTAAATTATCTTACCCACATTTAAATTTTTCAAAAATTCAAGTTTTGTGTACCAATTTTTTGTTGGTTTAAATTTTATATACAAATTTTTTAAACATTCTAATTTCACCATTTCGTCCAAAAAAATCTGTTAAATTTTTCTTTTGCAGTAACATAATCTTTTTTTCGTCCAAATTTTACACAACTTTTTTAAATGTTTCAACTTTACTACTTCTAAAAAATTTGTTGAATTTGTCTTTTTGTCAATTACGTGCGTCTTACGTGCCAAATTACATGGGTATTTTTAAAACTCAAAAAAAGAAATATTAAGGTTGTTTTTTGGACTGAAATTATTTTCTAAAATTTCACTCAAACTCAAGAAAAAAAGAGCTGTATTTCTTTGGACCCCACCTGACATGCTACTATTTATGTCTGTCTAGGTGGCAAAAAAATGAATAAAATATACAATATATACATATAAATATATATAACCCAAATAAAATATTATTATTACACTAATAAAATATATAATTTTTGTCCCCCACTTATTAAACAACTTCTTAACTTGTCCCCACTTACCCTCGTTTTTCGCAATCCATTCAACTCGTTTTTGAAAAAAATGAGTTTTCTCAAAAAAAAATTCCAATCCAAAAACACCCTTAAAAAAAAAAAAAAAAAAAAAAAAAAAAAATTTTTTCCTTCTTCTACTCATCTTTTTCATCTTCTTCATTTCTTATTTTTCTTTTTCAAAATTTTCATCTTCTTCATGAGATTCTCATTTTCTTTCATCTTCGTCTTCAGATTCTCTTTAATCTGCATCATTGTCAAATTTCTTTCAAATATTCTAAGATATTGGGTGGGTTCTTCTTCGTCTTCATCAGATTTTTCTTTTCTTCTTTTTTTTTTTTTAATAATTATTTTTGTAATATTTAAAAATATTTACAAATCTATACAAATCTTTTTCAAAATTTTAGAAATTTTCATCATTAAAAAAGACAGCAACAGACACCTTTTTTGTGATTTGATTTTTTGGGCTGAAAATGATATTTTTATTTTTTTATTTTTTTTAAGTAATGGTTACAACTTAAGTTGTCATTCTTCTTTGCTAATGTACAAACTATATATATATATTTCATAGGTTTTCATAATTTTCTTCTTGACAGATTTTGATCTATCTATAATGCTCTTACATGATTAATTCTACAATAAAAATTGGGTAATCACAACTTTTGGCTTCTAGACATTTTGAACCAAAATTTAGTGAACAAATTTGAAACACACTTAGTACAAGTACAATTTTATTCTTTTGACTACTTTTTTTTTTTTTTTTTTTTTTTTTTTTTTGT
>JAXGGT010032522.1:0-13545 GCA_035583425.1 Marsdenia floribunda
TAATTGATATTTTGAAAATTATTTCTTTTCAATTACTAATTTTCTGTTATTTTGGAAAACAAGGAAATTGGATATTCTGTTTATTCACTAGGCTTTCTAGCTCACCCCCTCCCCTTTATTTCTCCTTTTTCCAGATGCTAGTGATGATGAGTAAGAGAACAAGTGAGAACTTTGATTCTTGTAATTAGATTAAAATTTTGTTTTGGGATTGTACCCCCTAAATCTGTTCTAGAATTTCTATGAAAAATTATTGTATTGATATTATTTTTTGAATTTCTTTTGGAGTTATCTATTATATTAAGGATTTAGATTTCTTTTGTTTCATATTGGGGCCTAAATTTTTGATTGAGTTAAGAAAAAAACCTTATCCTTAGGGGAAACCTTGAGGGTACGGTCATACCGCGCCTCGATTTCGGGCGTGACAATGCAACTAAAATTAATTGCAAGAGGCGGAAAACAATGTTTCTTATTAGATCAATCGGTAGAAATTCCCAATTACTTCTACCCATGTCTTTCCTAATATACAAAACACGAACTTAAACACACACATATAAATACATACATAGATTTTAATATAAAACCTATTATAATTATGATTCCTAAATCCTAACAAAAGTAAAAAACAAATTACAATCTTAATACTATGTTTAATAATTATCATACTTTCTCTTTTCTTATGTTTTTGTTACACATATTTTTTTAAGGAAAATCTTTTTATTTTATATAATAATTTGTTTTATATTTATATTTATCATTTTGTGTTATATGAATTTAAACTTTTATATATTTTCTTTGCGTCTTATAGTTTGGTTTAATTTATATTCAATTTAATATATTCACATCAAATAAAGTAATAACTTTTTTTTAAAACAAAATAAATAAATAAATAATGACTTAAAAAATTAAAATTTGTCAAGAAGGAGTAGCTCAATTGGTAACAACCTCACTTATCATCTAAAAGGTCATGAGTTCGAGAGACAACAGAAGTAAAAATGCCTCAAAATTTCAAA
Organism: Marsdenia floribunda; assembly: GCA_035583425.1. NCBI lineage: Eukaryota > Viridiplantae > Streptophyta > Magnoliopsida > Gentianales > Apocynaceae > Marsdenia > Marsdenia floribunda. The sequence continues at coordinate 1,011 of JAXGGT010032522.1, forward strand.
AATAAAAAATTTAAATTTATATAAAAACTAAAAAAAAAAAAAAAAAAAACGAGATAATTTTTATTAATTTTTAAATGGAAAATTGGGAAGTTTAATCCCGATCTTTTTTTTTTTTTTTTTTTTTCACGCATAGTCCTTTTGTCGAAATTTACTCAAATTTTAGCCAGAATAACCCATCCCCCCACCCCCGCAAACAACTTCCTCTCCAGCCTTAGATTTGAATCAGATCTTCCCCCAAAAGAAAATAATAATAATAATAATAATGGAAACTACTCCCATAAACTTCCCGGCGACTCCTTCTTCTTCTTCTTTACAGTGAATTTTGGAGGCCAAGGTTATCTCCAGTGAAGCTCTAAGAATAAATCATCAAAACAAATTCAGGTAATTCTTCTTATAATCCGGGTGAAATTAGGACCACAAAGTTGAACACAGATGGAGGAAGCAATCTGATCCTGAATGGGATGAGAAGCTTGTGATGGAGATGCCCATGCATGCACGTTTTGTGACGGTGGAGGTTCAATGGAAGAAGAATGGGGGTAGTAGCAATGGAATAATTGGAACCTCAAAATACTAGTGTCTGATTTTATGGAAGGTCTGGTTCCGTAAAACTACCTCCACTTTTTGAGTTATATATGGGTTAAGGGATACACAAGGTGAGAGGAATGGGATTATTAATCTCTCTATGAAAATTAAAAACCCTGCTGCTAATTTTGGATCACCTTCTCCCTCTGCTATTTTCTCCCAAGAACAAATACGGCCTGTTGCCGATTCCACATTTTATTAAAACAAAGGCCAAGGCCTAGTAGTAACTGGAATTCCAGTTCGGTTACCAATTCATAGTCAGCTATTTGTGTACATATATATATATATATATAGAGCGAGAGGATTTTTTTGGAAGGTGCCAGAGTCGACGTCTACTAGTGCCAATTCTGTAGAGCAAAAGGTCAAGAGCCTGGAATCCGACATGGCCGGCCTTCAGACCAGTAACAAAGAGCTCCTTGGTGGAAAGGAGAAGTTGGAAGCTAATCTGGCAAGCTTCCAATCCGAGAACTTCCGGTTGAAGATTGTCATGGACTATAGGGCCTCGGAAGATTTTGAGTGAGTCGTCGGTGAGTGGGCTGCGACTTTCCTCTCCAGAGGGTTTGCTCACATGTTGCACCAACACTTTCCAAATAAGGCCCCCTTGGTCTAGGCATACAACGGGTTCTTCGCCGATATGGAATTCCAAGGTGGGGCCGATTTCATACCTTTCACCAATGAGGAACTTCATGAGATAAGGGACACGGACTAAGGGGATGGCCTCCCTGAGTGGGTTTCCCCATCTAAGAGTCACCCCTATTTCTGGGATCTCACTCAAGAGGCCGAGGGTGTGACTTTGGAGTAGCATGCCCAGAAGGGAGAGGGGGTTGTGTTCGGGCCCGTTCAACTTATTTCAGCTCAGGTTACTGAAGGTTCCAGCCTTCTCGCTCCTGGTGCTGCCTCAGAGGGGTCATCAAACTCACAGATCTAAAGGCTCCCGCTAGTGACCCTAGCCGTAGATAGGCTTTGATGTAATAGATATAGGACATTTTGTACATCTCCTTATGTCATTAATGGAATGTTGAGCACTTCTTTCATTTTGTTTGCGCTTTTCTTTACTAGCTTTTCTTCAATGAAATGCTAAGTACATAACTCCTCAATTTAAATAATCAACCATAAATTTATTGCCTCACTCATTCATAAAAATGATAATCAACAATTTTTCAGCTTATGCGAGCTCATAAACATTGCAACCATGGTTTTAAAATGAATTACAACCATCTAAGTTGATTAAATGCGTGCTTTAAAACAATTAAATGCCTCCTTGGTCAAGTAGCGACTTAAAGTAAGGCGAGCTCACTTACAGAAAGAATTTATTCAAATGATCGTAGTGCCAAGGGTTCGGTAGTAACGCACCATTTCCCTTAGAGAGTTTGTACGTGCCTAGTCTAACCTCCTGCTTGACTCAACATAGGCCTTCCCAGTTCGAGGTGAGCTTGTTTGCTTGGGCCTGTTGCAAAGTGATTTCGATTTTTCTGAGTACCTAGTTACCTACATATATTGGCCTCCAAGTTATTCTTTTGTCATGTGCTGCCTTAGTTTCTTGTTTGTATGCCTCCATCCAGAGTCTAGCTGTCTTCCGTCTTTCCTCTAGGAGGTTGAGGTTCTGACTTGCAGTGTTATCGGATTAGGAGTATTCATCTATTCTTTGTGTGGGGAGTGCCACTTTAACCGGTGCTACTGCTTCTGATCCGTATACCAAGGCATAGGAGGTTTTGCAAGTGGGGCCCTTGGACAAGGTACGTACTGCCCATAAAGTTGGGTGCAACTCTTCCACCCTTTTGTTTGATTTTCCTTCTAAGTTCCTGTTGAGCGAGCCAAGAACAAGCTTATTAGCGGCCTCGGCTTGGTCGTTTCCTTATGGGTGAGCAATTGAAGATTTCCAGTGCCTAATGTGGAAACGTTCACACTCCGTGGTAACATTTTTGAAAATTGTGTCCTATGGTCAGTTACTACGGCTCTGGGCATTTTGAATTGGCACAGTACGTTGTCGTGGAAAAAGGAGACCACATTGTCCTCGGTAGGATGGACTAGAGGTTTTGCTTCGATCCACTTGCTGAAATAGTTGACGGCTACCGCTAAGTATTCAAACTTGCCTTTGGCCTTTGGGAATTTTCCTATTAGGTCTATTTCCCACATACCAAACAGCCAGCTTGGGATGACCGGTGTTTGTTCAATGGATGGAAGTCGTGGTATGTCAGAATAGAGCTGGCAACTGATGCATTTTTTGGCATCAGCCTCGGAATCCTGCCAAAAGGTCGGCTAGTAGTAGCCTTGAAGTATTACCCTTTCAGCTAACGATCTGCCTCCAGGGTCACCTCCGCATACTCCATCGTGTAACTCGTATAGTAGATTTTGCACCGCAATAAGGGATTAGAGAATGATCTCCTATACAGGAGATCATCGATCAACAAATATCGAGCAGATTACTTGTGAACTTGTCAAGCCTGAGCTACATCCTCGGGGAGCTTCTGATGCTCGATAAAGTCTCTAAATTCGTCGATCCAATTTTTCGATTGTCTGTCGACTTGCATTATCGACTCTGCGGCTTCGATAGATGGGCTTTTCTGGATTTAAATCGCCAGTCCATTGAGATTTAGTGATTCTCCGGAGGCAATCTTTGCCAAGTGGTCGGCCCTGGAGTTGAGAGCCCTCCCTATGGCCTTAATCTCGAAAAAGTTGAGACTTGAGGCTGCCTTTTGAGCTAGGTAGAGGTATTTGACCAAATTCTCAGAGTTGATGTTGAATTCCCTGGTTATTTGCTTTACGACCACGTGGAAATCACTAAATGCTTTGAGGGAACTAATGCCTACTTGCCTTGCTAATCTCAGCCATATGACAAGTGCCTCGTACTCCTCCTCATTATTCATAGTCTCGAAGTTGAGTCAGATGCTTCTTTCGAGGACTTCAGTGGCCCCTAGGGACTAGAGTAGGACACCCACCCCTACTCTATTTGAGTTTACTGCCTTTTCCGTTTACATGATCCAAGCGGTTTCCGCAGTTATAGGCCTTTGGTCTTCGGGCGGTGCTATCTCGATCCTTTGTGAAAAAGGAACTTTTTGCCACAAAATCAGCTAAGGCTTGGGTTTTGATTGCTGATCGGGGGAGGAAGTTAACTTCATATCCATTGAGCTCGATCGATCATTTCAATAATCTCATAGATTAATCCATTTTATGGAAGATATGACGGAGGGGAGCATTGATGTACATGTTTATAACGTGAGACTCGAAGTACGCCCAGAGCTTTCGAGTTGCGACAATTAAGGCATAAGCCAACTTCTCTATATTAGGGTACCTAGACTCAAGGCTTTACTTACATAATAGACATGCAACTGCCTCCTATCTAGTTCCCTAATTAGGACGGAAACAATGGCTAGGTTCGTTGCTGCTAGATACATAAAGAGTGACTCCACACATACTAGGGAGCTTAGCAGGAGGGGAACTAAGATAGCTCTTCAGGCTCTCAGCCGACTTCGCACTCTGGGGTCCACTCAATCGTCTTCGTTGCTCCCTTCAAAACTTTGAAAACAGGCAGGAATCATTCAACTGACTTAGATACGAACCTTCCTAGGGCCGCAATACACCCATTAAGTCATTGAAGGTCTTTAATGCACTTAGACGGACTCATGTTGAGGAGGGAGATCATGAAGCCCAAGAACTTCCCTGCTTTGACCTTGAAGGTGCATTTAGTCGGGTTCAACTTAAGTTTGAAGTGGTCTAGGTTATTGAAATTTTCTTCTTGGTTTGCGTGGTGGGATACCCCTGCCTTTGTTTTGACGACCATGTCGTCAACGTGGGCTTCGACATTCTTCTCGACTTGGTTCTGAAAACCCTATTCATTATCCTCTGATAGGTTGCTCTAGTATTTTTTAGATCGAAAGGCATGACTTGGTATAATAATATATCACTCTTGCAACACGAAATGAGGTGTGGAGACATAGCTTAGGCCGATGTTGAGCTAGTGAACTGCAACCTCTTTGTCTAAATCGGGCATATCTACCGTTTTCTAGGCAAAGGTTGCACGTCTCCTTTTGAGGAAGTCAATAAGCTCCTTCCTTTCACTAGACGGGAGGCTGAGCCCTACCTTTACCTTCTGATCGGGATATCCTTCATGGAGAACGGCTTCTTCGCATTTGGCCTCTTCAATGGGGGTGCGAGGGTTCTTATCTCTCCGTGCGGCTGCGGTGGAGGAAATCACCCCTATCTGCATTGGTTCTGGGGTAATTGCCCTACCTTGCTTCTTTTGACCCTTCATCAAGTGATTGAGAAGGGCTCGAGGATTGCATCGGACATATCTTACGCCCTCTTTGGTAGGGAACTTTATCCTCTGGTAGGCCATGGAGACCACTACTTCGAATGCGGCTGGGGAGGGTGCCCCAATAATGGCGTTATATGAAGAGTTAATGTCCACGACGTAGAAATTGACTTCTCCACTTCGAGCTGCCAGTCCGGTCCCCATGGTCAGGGTGAGGTTGACCGTGACTAGAATTTTAAGATTAGTGAACTCCTCCAGTTTGGTGGAATCCGGTTGAAGTTGATATTCATTGAGTCCCATTTTTTTGAAACACCAATAATAGAGGATATCTTTGGAGGCCCCGGTGTCCACCAAGACTCACTTTTTACTAGGCATTCATCCATCCCCGGGAACAATCGGGGTGTGTTTAGTCTCCAGGGTTGAAGTGAGCTCGAATTTTGCAAAGCTAATGTCATCCCCGCTACCCACGAATTCAGGTGCAATGCACGTAGGGCATAGTGTGTGAATATGCCGTTTGAGCTAGGAAATGGATAGCACCTTGCTAGTGATAACATCGATCACCCTCTCTCCTACTTCTCTTTCACTCCGCTTTTTTCTATCACCTTGGGGTTGATTGTGTCCACCCGGTACTCTGAGAGGTGTCCATCACGGAGGAGCCATTCGATGGCCATCCGCAACTGCACACAGTTCTCTGTAGGGTGGTCATGATACTTGTGGAAGGCAAAGAACTTTGTGTAGTCTCTTGCTTTAGCAGGGTCCAGTGGGGTTAGGTCCTAGACCCTGTTTTGTTCTTTGAGCAATGATATGAGGCTTTCCCTGAGACATTTAAAGGAGTGTACGTCTCCACATTCTTCTTGCCTTTGCTCCTCTTGTCCCTTTTCCCTTCTTTTTGATGAGGGGTCTTCCGATCCTTTGCGTCAAGGACCCACTCCTTCCCCTTCTTGGAGGTCCCAGCTCCCAAGCTTGAGGAGCTTTAGGCGAGAGCGACCTTTCTTACTACGTCTAACATTTCTCCTAATATTTTGGGCTTCAGCAACTGTAGCTCGGTGTAGAGGGTTGTCGACCTGAAGCCGCCCTCGAAGCAAGTGAGGATAGTATCTTCACTGAGGCCCTCTATCTCATCGTGCACTTTCTTGAATCTATCCAGGTAAGATAGCAAGGACTTGTTCTCATGTTGTTTAACATTGGTGAGGTCCCCCCTAGTCTTGGGGTTACCTCCAATAGTATTGAACTTACCTAGAAATGATTTTTCCATTGCTGCACAGGAGTTAATAGAATTTGCCTTCAACCAAGTATACCAAGAGAGTGCCTTATTGGCCAGGATGCTGGAGAACATTCGACAAAGCATAGACTTGTCTTTAGCGATAAGTCCCATGGTAGACTTGTACCTGTAGATATGTTCCTGGGCCTTGATTGTCCTAAATAAAGGACAAACTGTAGCAGTTTCAAGGATAGATTCGGAGGTACATCCCTGATCCACCTCGTGAACAACCCTATCTTGATCCCTCTAGACTTAGTCGTCACCTGTAGTGTCCTCAGCGGCGAGGGCAATGTTTTCGACCTTTTCGAATCAGGTCTTAGAGTAGCCACGAGCCGGGCACGATGACAAGAGGAATAGTAGGATTCTCCTACCTCGCTCCTAGTGTGATGAGGGTATTTCCTCTTATAAGTGTGAACCACACTGCGTGAAGCGTCTGGGGCCTAGGTTACTAGGGCGGCCTATGTGGTAGGTACCGGTGGGAGTAGCACCTGGCCAATAGCCGCCATTCTTCTGCTCATGGCCGCCTATTCAACACACGCTTCATTTTGCTTTTTGAGGGTCTCAACCTCTCGCTGCAAGAGTCGGCTTTTTCTTGGCTCCTCTATCTGTGGAGCCTCTCCCTCAGGTCTTCGAATAGACGTCCTAGGCATTTAGTAACTGGGTATCTTTAGGTGGATGGGCTCGCCGGTTGATTTGGCTTAGACCTAGGCTTTGAAGATGACACCGGCTATTGCATGGTTGGCCTTGCAGGAGTTTGCAGGATAGGCTTCCTTTGCCTTCGACTGCCTGAAGTTCTTAAGTGTCCTTTGAATGTTGTCGTGAACGATTAGAGGGGCAATGGGGGTGACCCGAATGCTCTGGAGTTGTGATGAAGAAACAACGAAGGAAGGAAGAAGGAGATTCCTGGTAACGGAACCAATTGATCGGGAATAAACTTCTTCGTGTGCTGATGAGGAGGGCTAGTCAGATTTATGTTCTAGGTCACCTGCAAATGAAAGTCAAATACTGGAGGATGGGTCTCCTGTGATGACTTTCTGACGATTAAGTCAGTATGGACAGTATGGGAAAAATCATCCTCTATGAAAGAATATTTAGTATATGTGGAATGGTGATTAGAATCCCCTATAAAGGAGTTTTTACTGTTATTTCATGGGATCTAGTGACCAATAGGGGACTGACACATGTATCGGGTGGTACATTCATGCGCCGCACAAGGTAGAAAAGTGAGTGTACCTCTCTATCCTTGTGTCAGTCTCATTAAATGCCCAGTACAGAGACCTGAGAGGGGCCTTTCCTCATTCGTCTTCTCTTGCTGAGTTCGCATTGTGCGAGCTCGACATGAGAAATGGGCTCCGAACTCCTCTTAGTGGGCCCCAACAATCCCAGTTGACCTCCCACATTGGAATGGAGTGTCGAGCTATCAGTCTTGTAAAAGTTTTCACCCTTGGTTCCTTCAGAACCATGCGTGAGAAAACAAAAAAAAGTTAAGGACCTTCAAATTAAAAAAAAAAAAAAAAAGTTTGGAACTATACATGTCGAACGAAAAAAAGTTTGGGACTATACTTACCAATTTTTCTTTTTAAAAATTATAATAATTATAATAATCATTATCTAAATAATTTATAATTATTTTATTATTAATCAAATTTAACGTATACAACAAAGATTTTATTTAATGTATATATATAATTTTTTTTTTTGGGTTAAACAACTGTGTATTAAGTATTTCTTTATTATATAAAATTATATCATCATCTTGGATCAAATTTAATATTGTTAAGGTAGCAAGTCAAGATACTTGGTTTTTTTTTTTTTTTTTTTTTTTTTAATTTTGGGTAAATAAGTCAAGATACTTGTTATATCAGAGTGAGACTCCTTCAAAAATTGGTCTCTTGTATTAATCAAGATATTGTTTTAAATGATCATCATACTTTCTCTTCTTCTTATCTTTTTGTTTTGTTTTATCTTTATTAATTTTTATTTTTAAAATTTTTTTATCTAATAATTTGTTTTATATTTATATGTATCGTTTTGTGTTATATGAATTTAAACTTTTATGTACTTTCTCTTCTTCTTATATTTTCATTTAATTTATATTTAATTTAATATATTCATATTTTATAAAATAATAACTTTTTTTTAAAGTAATAATTTAAAATTTAAAATTTAAATAAAATTAAAAAAATAGTAAAAACCACTAGATAATTTTTATAAATTTTAAAAATTATAATAATTATGATAATCATTATGCGGCTCCTATCCTGTAGGGTTGGACCTCAAATGATTCATTCGATTCTTAAGTCAGAAAAGGCCCAACCATAAAAAAATAGTCAATAGTCAAAGCCTAATTTAAAGGCTAAAAGTCTATTTACCTAGTCAAAGACATCTGTAGTGTATTTCTAGAGTTAATAAATAGTGATAATTATATAGATTTTCTCGTCAAAAATGTCCCTTACCTATTTACATATAATAATTAAATAATATGGAAAATTGGTTGGTTCAGTCCAGTAACTATTATTGTTAATTAACTAAAGTCGAAAATCTTTATTTTTTAACTGGTAAGTCCTATATTTTTTTAAGAGCAGTTTATTAAGTCATTTCGGCCAAAAATTTACACTTTTCGGTCAAAATTCATCACGTATTGAGCATGTGATGATTTTTTGAAGGGGCAAAACAATCTAAACACTTGTTCGTCTCTCTGTTTCTCTCCGGATTGAGAAGCAGATAGAATAGCTAGGCTATCGCAGATGGTGACAAGCTAAACCCAGTGTATTTAGAGTTCCGTAGCATTGTGAATACTTATTGTGCAATTTATTCCTTTCAAAAGGCGTCGACACCATTGTCACTGCTTTTTTATTAGGATCATCATCATCAGAACCCAGCTTGTGATAAATTTTGACTGAAAATTTTAAATTCTTGATCGAAAAAACTTAATAGGCTACTTGTAAAAGGATATAGAACTTATTAGATTAAAAATAAAGATTTTGGACTTTAGTTAATTAACAAAAATAGTTACAGGACTGAACCGACCAATTTTCCTAAATAATATTCTATCATCATTTATTTACAAGTAATCCAAATATCTAATTTAGATTTTTTTATCTTAGTCCATATAACTACTAACATTAAAATAAAAATATTAATTATTGAGAATATTAATAAAATAATTAAAATTTATATATAAAATAATATCATAATTTTATTGAATTGATTAAAAATAATAATATATATTTATAAAAAATCTGTAACTTCAATAATATAAATAATTAAATAAAATTCATATAATGTATATATATATATATATATATATATATATATATATAAGCACATACACACGCCTTCTTCTGCAGCTTCCTGTGATTTAAAAACTGTTTCTTTCTTTCTTTTTCTTTCTTTTTCTTTCTTTTTTCTTTTTTCTTTTTTTTTTTTTTTTTAAATCGAATAATATTCAAAATTCAACAATCTTCTCATAAATATATTTAAATCAAGAATTACTCAAGAACTAATGATGAATTCTAAATTTTAAAAATTTGATTTTTTTTAAATAATTAAAAATCAAGGCATTGAATTATTAAAGACTAATAAAAATAAAGATTTATCTAACTTTTGTAATTAATACAGAATAAATGAGTGATTAAAATTATGCCTTGAAGTTTCTTAAATAAAATATTATAACTTAATTTAAATTGCTTCATAGGTCCTTTCATTTTTCAAGTATTCAAAAGTAGTTCCTAATCTTGTAACTTACCAAAATACCCTTCTCAATTGGGACGGTATTACATTCCTCCCACTTAGAAGAGTTTCGTCCTTGAAACTACAAATTAGCATCCTCAAGAATTTGATATATAATATTTTCTCTTAATTTTATTTTAAATTTTAATCATATCGAATCTTCACCTTGAATCAATATCTCTTTGATACTATAATCAAATATTTTATACTTAAGTATTCTACTATTAATCAATATTATAATTAATCTTTCCTCATCTATTACAATTAAATAGTCGTAATCTTTTATGTTATCATAAAATTTTCACTATCTCGTTCTGTTACATTATTTATGAGATAATTCCTTAATACGTTCTCTGAAAAATTTCAATGTTACAAAAATAATAATAATAATAATAATTGTGTTTGCTTTCGAGGATTGATATAGATAATTAGACTTCTAAGTAAGGTTTATTCAAAAAACCCCAATGCTTCTTCCAAAATGCTTCAACTAACTTTTGACCTTCTTTTCTGGAGACAAAAGTCAAGGGGGTGGAAGATCCTAAGGCCTTTTATCACCAAATATGGAGGGAATGCCAAAAGGGAAGGGTGGAGTGTGGGAAAAAGGGGAAAAGTTTTATTTTCATTTTTTTAATTTTTTATTTTTCAGATAAAAAAAATTATTGTGATTACTATTTTACTTCTGATAAAATGAGATAATTAGTCAACTACTGTTGATTTGGCTAAAATTTGGATAAATTTCAACCAAAAGGACCATACGTGAAAAAATGAAAAAAAAAAAAGTTTGTGACTAAACTTGCTAATTTTCCTTTTAAAAATTATAATAATTATGATAATCATTATCTAAATAATTTATAATTATTTTGATATTTTTTCTATTATTTATGAATGATATTTATTCATTTCTTGTGTAATATTTTATCTTTTATTAATAAAATTTTAAGAAATTATCAAATAATAGTAATAATAATAAATTTGTTGTTTTATTTTCTCTATCCAAATTAGCATTTTTTTCCCCTTTATCTTATTGTATTCAATTATTTTTGTTTGAATTCAAAACTTTACTTTTAAAATTAAATTATTTTTATTTAAATTAACATGTTGTTAGTTAATAAAAAAATTATTTGATATCCAAACTACTATTTTAATTAATTTAAATTCGACCTGAATTCGCTTTACTATGATTCTTACGTAACACTTATCATAATAACAAGTATTGAATTCTTAACACGTTGCTATTGCTGAGTGATAGTCTAATGAAAAAGGACTTAGATCTGTGGCAAGGCAATAACGGCCACACACAACTCATGAGACATACTGGCCCAAATTGTTTCCCAAGAAGGCGGGGACTTAGGCAACTAAGGCTGTTTTTGAATTGGATTTTTTTTTTTTTTTTTTTTTTTTTAATTTTTACAATTAAAATTTTTTTTTTTTTTTTTTTAAATTTAGTGTACTTATTTGGACACCACCTGACATAATACTATTCATGTCTGTCCACTTGTCAAAAAAAATATTAAGAAAAATGGAAAGAAGAGAGAGAAGATGAGAGCATCACACTATTCTTTATACTAATAATCATCGTTATAAAAATAAAATATAATATTTTTATACTTCACTTACTTGACAACTTTTTCACTTGTCTCCAATTTATTCCTCGTTTTCTGCAATATACGCAATTCAACTGGAAAAAAAAAAAAAAACTAACAAACTCAAAAAAAGCTCCCATCCAAAAACTCCCTAATGCTTTTAATTTTATTTGGTGTCGTTTTGTTTTGGTTTCATGTGTAATAAGGATAAATTGCCAATTCAGTTATCTAAATTTATGGTTTATCTGTTATGGTCTCTTATATTTAATTTTGTCTAAAGTCATCCCTTAAAAAATTTTAAATTAATCAAAATGGTCCTTTGATCGTTAACTTTCAGATATTTCGTTGGATGCCTTGTATGTGCTTTTTAATAAGGGGTATTTTTGTCATTTTACAATCTCTATTTGTTGACAAAATGTACATCTAATTAAAAAAAAATGGCTAATTTTTTAAAGGAGAGAGGAATATAAATAGCATGGTTTTGAGGACCGGACCGGACCGGCCGGTCGGACCGTGAATCGGAATTTTATGTCCAAATTGGCCACTCGGCCGGTTCACTTATTGGCCGACTGGTTCAATGCGGTCCATCAATTTTAGCACGTTTTTTAGGAAAAACGGTTTTGGTCCATCAATTTTAGCACGTTTTTTAGGAAAAACGGTTTTGAGGCAAAACCGTTGCTAAAATTGATGGACCGCATTGGCCGACTGGCCAATAAGTGAACCGGCCGAGTGGCCAACTTGGACATAAAATTCATCCTTGCACTGCAAGAGGCAAGATTTGAACCCGCATCCATACGCATGGCAAGGTAGCATTGTACCACGAGACCACTGGTACTTAATGTTTGAAAAAACACAATTGTTTAATTTTAATATTTAATTTTTTTTTTCTTTTTTCACTTTTTTTTTCATATAATTATTTTTAATTATTATTAGATTTTTTTAAAAAAATTATTTTAATTTCAAAACTTTAAAATACGATTGTTATGATTTTAATAAATTATAATTTTTAAACATTTTACATAAGGTAAAAATTTATTTGAAATAGCAGAAAAAAAGTTAAAGATAATAACACAACAAACAATATAATTTTATCAACATACTTATGATCTAATAAATCTTGAATTT
>JAXGGT010032532.1:0-13543 GCA_035583425.1 Marsdenia floribunda
CTTTTAGAGGAGTATTCTCCATTTGAAAGATTAAAGGTCAAACCTTAAAATCACAATCGCAAAGATATCCGATGGGAAAGAAACATTCGACAAAGAAAAAAGGGAAAGACAGAAGATCGCAAAGAAGTTACAAAATCACAAAGCTTTGATGTATTCAGGAAAGTTTAGAATGCACGAAAAAGAGTAAAGGTGAGTAGGAAATGACTATTCACCGTATTTATAAAGAAATTTTACGATGGGTAAAATGGTAAGTTACCGTTACGCCCCGAACGGTTACTTTCGATCAGTAAATGAGCCCGAACGGTTATTTTTCCGTTCAGCCTCCTAGCCGTTGTAACGGCTCTATCTGGTAACCGCATGAGCAGTTAATGACCAGCAGTTATAACTCCCTCAGATTACACACGATGGTGTGAAATTAATTTCACAAACTATTTGTTCTGATTTTGTTTTGATATATAAAAAAAAAAAAATCCTTTATGGTATTCACACACCAATTTTACAGTATTGCCCCTAAGGCTAAAACTTTTCATAGCATCTTCAGAATTTTTTGATTGTTTTGATTTTGTTTTGATAAAAAGAAAAATGCTTATGGTGCTAACCACACCAATTTTACATTTATGCCCTTGAGGCAAAAATATCTTGAAAACAACTCATCTTCATGCATCTCAAAAGGCAGCCTAAAAATCTCCCTTTTAGATATTTTAAGGTGCTTCCCCTAATTTACTTGGAGGGCAAGGAACCTTGACCTCCCAAATTAAAATATCTTCCTTATGATTTTCATCTATAAAAGGAAGCTTTCATGACCAAACAAGGGGATTCTTTACAAAACACTTTTTACTCTCAAAACTCTCTCTCTAAACGTCCTTTTACAAGAGTTTTCTCCAAGATTTCTCTTATCTTTAGAAGGCTTTTACCTTCCTTCGATTGCCTTCTTCCTATCGGATTCAACTATTAAGAATCCATTTCAATCCATTTTCTACTAAAACCAAGCATTCAATAGCCTTTTTAGAGAGGGACTTTATCTTTGGAAAACACTTTTCCAGGCTGCTCTTTGATATTCCCATCGGGATTATCGGTTTTCCCATCGGGAAACTGCTACTTCTCTCAGGGATACATTTTCATCTCCCCAAACTTTGAAGAGGTGTTTATCTGATTGCATTTTCCGCTACATCATTTAATATATTATACTTTTTATACACTATTATTATTTAGAGCAACAATTTTTTTAAATTAATTTTCTTTTTCTTTCCTTTTCTATACATTGTTTATTCCAATAAGATCTTGTAGAATAATTTTTTTATGGCTATTATGTAATATACAATGAATTTCTTTTACTTTTGATCATTATCTAATTAGTCTTCAGTCTGATAATTTTATTTCCTATTTCATCTCTTCGTATTTCTCTCCAATAATTTATATTCTTTGACTTTAATTTATTTATTCCATATAATTATTTTAAAAGAATGATTGAAACTTTTCATTGTCTATTCTTTATTTAAAAGAAAAAATTGAATAGTTATTCTATATACAATATATACATATTTTATATATATATATATAAGATTACACACCCTTCTTTAAAAGGAATTTTTTCTAAGAGTAATATTGTAAATTTTTTAAACTTCTTAAATCTTTTAGTTTTAATAATTATAAAATTTAATGTTTGCAAACTTTTCATATTTCATAATTTCTTAATTATTTTTTATCCTTTCTCTCTTTTCTATTTTTTTTCCTTTTATTTTCTTTGAATTTGTAGGTATTTTAGTCTTTATAATTATAAAATTTAATGTTTGCGAACTTTTTGTTTTTGTAGTTTTTTAATTATTTTATATATTGTTTCTCTTTTTTCTTTTTGAGTATATATATATATATATATATATTCATATCTATTATATAAAATCGTAGGTTTTTTTTTTTTGAAGTAAATATTTTCTATTGGCAATCTTGTTATATTTTTATTGTCTTTTTTTAATAAAATATTCTTTTAATATTCCTAATTTTATTTAATTCTTATAACTTTTTTTTGACATTGTTTCTTTGTCTTTCTAATAATATGCATCAAATAATAATTAATTTTTTTTTTGTCTAAAGTATTAATATGTAATATTAATTTTATAAGATACTTGACAAACATATTTAGATTAAAATTATTTTTTAAAAAATAATAAGATATGCATGTAAAAATGGAAAAGTCTATATAAAAAAAATACTAATGTAAATCTTAATAAAAAATATTTTTTAAAACATTAAATATAACTAATTAGTTATAAATTGGTTAATTTTAAAATTAATTAATATATTACTGTATGTAAATTTAATAATAGAATAATTTTATATTGTGAATTAAGAAACATAAAATTGTAATATATTTAATGCATAAAATTTAATAATATGTTTTTCCTTATATATATATGCATATTCTTATATACAGATATTTGTTATATATTGTTGATTTTTTTTTTTTTTTTCAAATAACATAAAATTTACATAAAATTTTTAAGTTAATACAATTACAACATAACTTAATTATTTATGAAAGTAAAGTTTATAAAAAATATATATAATGGTATAAATAAATATATTAAAATGTTAAGACAAAAAAAAAAAAAGAAGAAGATACATTTGCACTAAGAGCAGAATGTGGTCCTTATATATATATATATATATTTTTATTTTTTTTTTCATAGATTACATATAAGGTGTGTCTCACTTGGAATTATGGGGGTTGACAATATTAGTAGTATTAACTATTTGTCAAAACATGCAATGGTGTGTTATGATTATTAATATTATTATCAATGGGGCTGGAGAAATAGCAAGGTAGCATTATGTATGTATGGTCTCGTTCAATCATTCTCATCATTCGAGAAAACATGTTCCACGACGATATCATGTAATGACTCGGAATCTTTGCTGCCGTATCCAACTTTGGTACTACATGTAGGCTGCTAGCTGATCGGCCATGCAAAATTAGGGCTGCTAAAATTAAAAATTCAACTTAAACGTTATCCTAGTTTTTTTTTTTTTCAAAAGCAAAGTATTCTAACATTTATTTTAGAAATCTTTTGTGGTAGCAGCTATATATATATATATTAAGCCCTAGAAACAAGCAGAAGCAATCTCACTAAAGAGAAAAAAAATAACAAGGCATCTCAATCGAGGCAATAATGGCAGCTAACCCGGGTTTGCTAACAGATTGGCCATGGACTCCCCTTGGAAATTTTAAGGTACGTACTTCTTCTCAACTATCCCTATGGCAGTTTAGACAGTCATGCACCCACATCCTCCTTCACCATCCAAAAAAGTGCAGAAAACCAAACCAAACCAAACCTCACCTCCCCTCCCCACAAAGGATATGGTGACTTGGGGAACCTTTACGGTTCCCATAATCTACAAAATAAAATTTCTTGAATCGAGGGTTTTATGCAACTTCATAACAAAAATAATCATCTCCTTCTTCTTCTACTACTGTTTTCTTCCCCCCCTCCCCTTCTTCTCTTCGCCTTTTTTTCCTTCTCATCTTATACTCGAGAAGTGCATTCATTTGGTGGATCTGAATTAGGCAAGCTTGTCTTGATTTTATTTTTATTTTTTTCAGTACCTGGTGTTAGCGCCATGGGTGGCTCAGAGCTTACACTCATTTGCAACCAAAGAAGAAAAGGAGAGGGACTACACCAACCTCATGGTACTCCCTTTTCTCTTGTCGAGGGTACTTCACAACCTAGTATGGATCAGCATTTCCCGTCATTGTACTGCAAAAGGCAAGAATCGGATTGTTGATAAGACCATTGAATTCGAGCAGGTGGACAGAGAAAGCAATTGGTATGTCATTTCTTCTTTTGTTTTTCATTTCACTTTTTCTGCGTGATTCAATTCTTTGAGTTCGTTTCTGTTGGTTGAAACACGATTCCGATTAATGTCGGGTACCCACACACATAAACATGCATGGAAAGATTCGACAAGATTTATATTTTCTTAAGTCGGTATAATTATGGAGAGTATAAATGAAACACAACGTGGTCGCTAATGTTGAGTTCCAAATACGAAGAGCTACATCCGCAAATCAGAACACACCTTTTTCTACAAAGTTTATATTTTTAAATTGGATTGTCAATGTGCTCAAAGTATCCGAATTTGATTCACATCTAATCTTAAAAGTATTGAATTTGAATCTAACTTTTTTTATATTCGAACCCGAATTCTATAACCTTGTATGTTTTTTTTTCTAGAACATTGATAATTTTTAAAATAGTAAATTTTAATTTATAATTTGATTTGTATATAAATTATCAATTGTGAATTATAATTTTTTATAATAATAAACTATACTATAATTCACTTAAATATACTTAATAAACTTCAAGTAATTAAACTATTTTTTGAAAAAATAAAATTTCGAGTATATATAGTATACCTGGTTTGAACTCCATACTCTAAAGTATAAGTACAAAAATTTTCAACCCATTAAATATTAGGTAGGATTTAAGTCTAATATATATATATATCAAATATGAATACAAAACTAATTAATAATTGTGAATCTGATTAGATTGGTTGATAAGTTTATTTTTAAATAACATCTCCTGCTTCCCATTAAATTATAAATTATTCTAATTTTGGAAGGAACGCACGGTAAGCCAAGGTCATAACTATGTAGGGATACTTGAGTTTGATTCTCCCTTTGGACCACATGGTACTCATCATCTACGGCAAATTGGCATAAATAGTCCCCAAACTATGGCCTTTTGGTGACATTGGTCCCTGAACTATTTTTTTGGTGATATTAGTCCCCGAACTATAAGTAATTGTGTGACATTGGTCCCTGGGGTTAGATTTTCTGTCAAAGTACTATTAATCTTCAAAAAAAAAATTATCCAAGGGTATTTTCGTCATTTTACTATTCATCGTACAAAAAATAAAAAAATAAAAACATTATACATACATATACGATGAAGAACACACCTGATTAATCGCATATAGAACACACCTTCCCGCAAATTAATCAGGTGTGTTCTTTATTGTATATGTATGTATAATGTTTTTTTTTTTTTTTTGAATGATGAACAGTGAAATGACGAAAATGTCCTTAGGCAAATTTTTTTTGAAGATTAACAGTAATTTGACGGAAAATCTAACCCGAGAGACCAATGTCACATAATTACGTATAGTTCGGGGACCAATGTCACCAAAAGGCCATAGTTTGGGGACTATTTATGCCAATTTGCCCATCATCTACTGACTCCATTTTCTTTTACTTGTCACAATTGAAAGACTCACTTTTTGTTTTTTTCTCTTTTTTTTTTTTTTTCAAAAAAACTATAAAAATTCACATATTTTTTGATTAAAAATATTAAACTATCGTTTAACTTTACTTTTTTCAATAAAAATAATTAATAAGTATGAATAATAAAATATTAATTATAAGGGTATTAAGATAAAAATATTTATAAATATACTGCAATTTCTTAATATAACAGGTAAAAAAAATATATTAATTTTTCACCAGTGACATGTTAAAGGAAAAGGAGAGTAAATGAATTAATTAATTCTTTATACTCGTAGACGGCAAGTTTAATGAACGAATGATCATGTTTTGACAGGGACGACCAAATACTACTCACAGGATTATTTATGTACATCTTGAACTTGACCGGGCCATCTTTGTTTTCTCATTTACCATGGTGGAGGACGGACGGTATAGTGATTACGGCCTTGCTTCATATTGGCCCCGTTGAATTTCTCTATTATTGGCTTCATAGAGCATTGCACCATCATTATCTCTACTCTCGCTATCATTCTCACCATCACTCCTCCATTGTTACTGAGCCCATCACATGTAAGAACACTACGTACCATCTTTAATTATTAATATATAATATCTTATAACTCCACATTTTCTGTAAACCTTTTTTTTTTTTTTTAATGAATGAAAATTAATGGAGTTTTGTTTTGTTTTGTTTTGTCGGTGGCAGCTGTTATACATCCATTTGGGGAACACATAGCTTATTTCTTGCTGTTTCTAATTCCAGTTCTAACAACATTCTTTACTGGGACTGCTTCTAATCTGTCTATGTTTGGGTATGTTACTTATATTGATCTGATGAACAACATGGGTCACTGCAACTTCGAGTTAATTCCTACATGGCTCTTCACTGTCTTCCCACCTCTCAAGTACATCATGTACACGCCTTCGTAAGTCTTTTAGACAATCATTATTTACACTCTCAAAGAAAATATAAAAAACGACATATATCTTTTAGTTAATTGAACATTCATTTCCCTTTCGAATATTCTTATAAAATATGTAGTTGACCAATGAGTACTAATATACTAAGTAATGTTCCTTCTTAATTTCAGAATAATCAATAGATGGATTCTGTTTTTAATATGCTTATTCTGCATATTATATATATATATGAGTTCTGATCAGCTAATTTAATGGGGAAAAAAATGGAAACAGGTTTCACTCACTGCATCACACTCAATTTCGGACAAATTACTCACTGTTCATGCCCATATATGATTACATATACGCAACATGGGACAGATCCACTGATACCTTACATGAAACTTCACTGGAAAGGGAAGAAGACACGGCAGATGTTGTACATTTGACTCATCTTACAAACCCTGAATCAATATACCACATTCGCCTTGGATTCGGATCTCTTGCTTCCCGACCTGAAAACCCAAATTGGTACAGGATCTGGTGGTTAATATTGTGGCCAATGACCTATTGGTTCTTGCTCGTCAACTCCATTTTTGGCCGCACCTTCATTCTTGAAAGGAATACCCTTGACAAACTTAAGATGCAGTTATGGGCAGTTCCCAGGTACAAGGTGCAGGTAATTAATTATTAATGATGAATCATGACTTGTTCTCTTTTTGAGATAATTAATTAATTAAACGATTCCATTTCATTTCATGATGATGATTTCATTTCTCACGTTTGTTTTTTTGTTTTTTTTTTTTCCTAGTACTTGATCAAATGGAAAAAAGAAGCTATCAATGGGTTAATTGAGAAAGCAATACTTGACGCAGAAGCTAAAGGCACAAAGGTCTTGAGTCTTGGTCTTCTTAACCAGGTGTGTGCGTATATATATATGTATTTGTTTAATTATAAGTAAAAGTTGATGAATATATATATATATATATATATATGTGTGTATGTTGTAGGGCGAGGAACTTAACCACAACGGAGAGCTTTTTATACGGAGAAACCCAAAGCTGAAAATCAAGGTGGTGGACGGGAGCAGTTTGGTCGTGGCTATTGTGGTTAACAGCATTCCAAAGGGAACCGCCCAAGTCCTCTTCAAAGGCAACCTTACTAAGGTTGCATATTCCGTTGCCTTTGCTTTGTGCCAAATGGACATCCAGGTTTGTTAATTAATTATTTACCTTCTCTCCATCTTTGATCAGCTATCACAACCCCTAATCATGGTTCATTTTCATGCATGCATGTTTGATTCTTCAGATTAGAAAACTGATGACAACTATTTCATGTTGGATATGTCATCACTACATAAAATCTTCTCTCTTTCATTTATTTATTTTTTTCCTTGTTTGTTTGAAACATTAATTAGGTTGCTGTTTCAACTGAACTTGAGTACGAGAAGATTAAGCTAACAGTTACTTCTCAGAATAATCTGGTGCTCTCTAAGAGCCTTTCTCAGAAGGTACATGTTACTAATTATAACTTTGTGCATAAATATACTGATACAATAGACTTAAAATAGAGAAAAGGAAAAGAAACGAAAAACACTTAATTATTTTTCTCTGGTAGATATGGATTGTTGGAGATGGATTGACAGAAGAAGAACAGGCGAAAGCAACCAAGGGGACAATTTTCATTCCTTTCTCACAGCTTCCCCTCAAGAAATTGCGGAAGGACTGCTCCTACCATCATACACCCGCAATGGAGGCTCCTTCGTCCCTCCACAATGTGGACTCTTGTGAGGTACCTACAAATAGTCGCAGTGATCACTTCTCACTTACTTATATCTAATAATACTAAGAGGGGCCTCTTTAATTTGTACAGAATTGGCTGCCAAGAAGGGCATTAAGTGCTAGCAGAATAGCTGGAATATTGCATGCTCTTGAGGCCTGGAATGAACATGAGTGCGGGGACTCCATGTTCAATATTGATAAAGTTTGGCAGACCAGCCTTAAATATGGCTTTCGTCCCTTGGAGCTTCCTCCCGCTGCTAACTTTCTCTAACTGGACCACATATATATATATATATATATATATATATATTTCCAGTTAGGTTATTGTTTCTTCCTTAATTTCTCAGCTTTAATTTGTATTGAAATAGACCGTTATATATATATATATGTGTGTGTGTGTGTATGAATGATGCGTTATTATGAGAGTATAATTGTCAAAGTAATAAAAAATATCGATTTCACAAGAATTATTGTTTAACTAATAAATCTTCCATCTTTATATTAAACTATAAAACATGTAAAAGTTTTATGTACTTATATCATCGTTATGTACTCTAGATGTACCTAATTTTAAAAATATATTCTTTTTAAATTACTTAATTACAATACAAGTATCATCGGTAGGAGTACGTGTAGCCTTTACTAAAATATATATATATATAATCCACCTAAGATGTATTTATTTCTATTTAATGAAGGGAATAGACCTATACATGAACTAAATCACATCCATGAATGTTATGCAAAAAATCTCATGCTATTTACATATGTTACCCATCCTTTATGGCATCCATGCAATACATTTTAGTGCATCTGTATGAGCATTTCTTTGAACAAAGATGGCCAATAAAAAACCACACGCAAGCACGTTTTGAGCAATTCTTTCTCAGCTAAAATGTTATCCTACTTATTTGTCATCAGTGTGGAATTTCCATTTATTACCTAAAAGGACCTATCCTGGCCAATAATAATTCTAGACAACGATCCAAATCCAATCACCTCACTTCTCAAACATCTTACTACCCCTAGTTAGGTCACTTTTAATAGCTCATAAATCTTGTTCGTCCTTGACTTATAAATAGAGTGTTATGAACACAACACACAACTATAGAAAAAGAGTCAGACAAAAAATCAATATTGAAGAAAATTCAAATATCAAAGGAAAAGCTTTATATAAGATCGAGTCTTCTTCAAATATTTAAGGAGTTCTTCATTATGTAAGTTAAGTATTTGACAATCAATGATTCGATATTCATTAAAGATGACAATTAAAATCGTACTTGACAAGGAACTGACATCCCAATCCCGTTTTGATTGGAGAATCTCTGATTTAATAGGTTTAGGGGATGGGGACAGTGATTTCTCGAAAACAAAAATAGGGGATCAGATAAGGATGATATTCAAATATCAATCCTCATCCCCATTCCAGCTCACTAAACTACATATATTAATATTAAAACTAAAATTATAATAATCATAATACAAAATTATTAATATTTGTTAAAGATGAATCATGATAATTATTTTGTGTAAATACTAAATTTGATGCAAATGAATAAAATAATAACCATATTATATATTTTGTCAATTTATGTATAATCATAACAATCATAGTAATTATTGACCTCTTTGTAAAAGTAAAATATAAAAGGTATTTAATAATTTTTTTTTTTTATTTTACAAAATTTATTTAGTAATTTATATTAAAACTTTAACTAAAAAAAATAAAAATAAAAATTTTTGTGAGGATAATATACGGTGAAAAATCCTCGTTAGGATTCTCTTCTCCAACAGGGACAGAGATGGGATGTAGTAGTTATTCCCCTTAAGGGATGAGGATGGAATAGAGAATACATGTGGTGATCGAGGAGGGGATGGTAAAAGAGCCCCCGACCCTATTGCCATCCTTAGTATTCATCATCATAAAGCATGGTTGATCCAAAAATCAAGCACATTTAATGAATTGACATTTCTTGTTAAAAAGAAAAATTAGAGGGTCCTTTCTATAAGTTAAGAAAATTACAAGAGATTTGTACCTACATTATATTCTAACTAATATATTTTATTTGTCAATATTTTTGTTGTCTTTGATTTTACATACTCATAATTTATTTGCAAACAAATTTTGGCATGCCCAATAGGACAATCTCTGCCTCTCATCTCTTCTCTTCAAGGATCAACCTTGTTATGACGGATGTGAGAAGAATAACAAAAACAGTAAGGAATCAACACATAGAATTACGTGGTTCACTATCGATGAGATAGTTACGTCCATGGGCAGAACAGAGATTAGATTTTTTATTCAGATGAGGAGCGGATTACAGAATACAACAGTTACAACTAGGTCAAATATAACAGAGTTTATATATGACTATAATAGAAAAAAATTACAGAATTATCCCTGAACTGATGTGTACCGTGAGAGTCGGGGGCGTTGCCCCCTGAACCCTCGTTGACCGGGACCCTCGAATAGATGAGTAGAAAAACGAGGTTGTCAGGCAGCATTTGCATCTACCTCGGCGCCTTCCGTTCCAAAATGTTATATCCTTGGAGGAGTCAGGAGACGATGGAGAAGAAACTCCCCAAGCAATGAGCACAAATAATTTGAGGGGATCTGGATTGAAAAGAAAGAGTGCAAGCACATCTGTGTACGACCGAATGTTTTCCAGTGACAAGTGCCCCAGGAACAATAACCTACAAGATGATATGCATACTGCTTTTCAAACTTGGTCAGAGAAAACACGTTTAAAGATGGACATGATGGCTGGCGGTTCCAGAGCTCAAACCTGTGTTCCTGTTCAAGTCTTGAGCTCACAACGGACCCCCACAGCATACAACGGTGTATGCAACTGCTGTTTGAAGATTGTCCAGATGCTATTGGAAGTGTCTAAATTGCAGCAATGAAATTCTTTAAGAATCCGAGATCTAGAGAAGCATGGGTGGCTTTTAATCAGGCTGGACATATGCATCTTCTGGCAAACAATTTTACTGGTCTTGATCTTTGAAATGGACCAGTTCCTACTCTTATACCCCTAACTATTATGGATAATCATTTTTATGTGTAGTTTGATAACTGTAATGGATAACTGGAAACCTTTTTCCTATTTTACAACATTTATGTGGACATCTTTGATCTCTTTTACATATGTGATAATGAACTTTATTGACCATAAATATTTATTTTGTTTAGTCAGTCAATATTCTGAATGTCGGGAATGTTGTAGTCTATGTTACATTTTTTTTTTTTTTTTGGTTTTTACTAAAAAATGGTCGACCATGTTTCATGAAATCCCTGCTGAAAACTAACAAGTTGGATAAATCGTGCGGTCATTTGCGCAGCTTCTATGTATCAGTTTTAACACTAAATATGGTATATTTAATGTTTTTGAAATATTGTTTCCGATTTCAGGATGCAGAATCATGGTTGTAGCAGTGGCACTATAAACACATACGATAGTTCGTCATCTTCAGAAGACGATGACATGTTACATATTGGAGCTATATCTTGAATCTATGGAGTAAAAAGAAAAAATTATGGAGGAGTTTTGAAGCTTGGAGGCCTACACTAATGAGGTTACTAAGAAGTCAAATGTCTTGATTGATAGAGGTGCTACATTTCGTTAGACAAGTCCACCACTTCTTCAAGGACAAGACTCCGCTTCTCAAAGCCTATGATTTATTCTTTGCTGATAGGGGATGTCGAGGTGGGGGCAAACTTCATTCCCTATTCAGAAGAGGAGTTAAAGGAGATCCATGATTTGGACGCTAGCAAGGGTGATGAGTTTTGGATCTCTCCTACACTAGTTGAGCCTGACTTTTTTTTATCTCTAAAACATCATGTTGCCTGCGTCGGATGCCAACCTTGACTTTGATAATAACTTGCCGACTGCTACTAAAAGGGTTTGTATTCGTGACAACATTCCTCCTCAAGTAGTAGACAGTGTGACTCCAACTTCAACTACCGAGATTCCTCTATCTATGATACCTATTGAATTCACTATCTATTCAGACTCCAATTGCTCAAGATCAGGCTCCTACTGCAAAATCTTAATTTTTATGTAAGTTTTAATGTGTAATAGGATAGAATGTTTTGTACTCCTTTTAATTTATTAATGAAATTTATCCTTCTATTTTGGTCAAAAGTTTTATAACAATTGAATACTTATTTATTTCCAACGGCTTTAATCATTTTCAATAAATATAGTTGTAATACGATTCTAAATAGGTAAAAAGAATTAATTAATTTTTTTTTAAAAAAAAAAATCTATAAAGTCGAGTAATGCAAGTCACAAAAAAGTAAAATACTTAACATTTGCAACAAGTCTTTTTAGAATAATAAGATTTGTCTCATTAATTCTGAAATATACATACCAAGCTTAATTTATATTTAATATATATCTTTGCAAACAGATATTGTCTATTTACATGTAATATTTTTTCAAGTAGTCAAAGTCTCATGGATTAAGCAACAATGTACCATCTTCTTTAGCTAACTTGAAAGTCCCAAGTCGCACTTCAAATTTAATCTAATGTATATGGTCCTTCTGAGTTCTGAGTGAGATTGATGGCTTCTATTTGTCGACCTGTTACTTCAATTTGTGTAAGGACCCAATCTCCCATGTGTAAGGGTCTTGTTATGGACTTCTTATCATAAATCATCATTCTGCCAGAAGTCTATCAATTTTCATATTTTCATCTAGTAAATCTAATTGTTACGCCTTGAAACTGGGACATAACACAACCATACCATCAAGGTTTTTCCTGAGAGCAAAAAGTCCCTATCTCAACTCAAAACATAAATAATATTCCCAAAACTAAAGGAAATAACAAATTTAATTAATCCAGTAATTAAGTCCCAAGAGAAATTCTAAAAGAAAAATACTACAATCTTCCAAAAAATTAAAATAGGGTTAGGGGTACAACCCTAAAGTTATTAAAAATTAAAGACTAAAAAAATCCAACGGAGTAGCTAATTAATCCTAAAACAAATAATTAACTAAAGATTTCCAACACTAAAAAAAAAAAAAAAAATCATAAGCTTCACTTATTCTCACATTCATCGTCACTAAAATCTGCAAAAGAAGGGAGAAATAGAGGAAAACGAATGAGTTAGAAGCCCAGTTAATAAACAAACTATTTCTTTTCCTTATTTTCCAAAATACTCGAAAATCAGTAAAGTAAAAAGGCATGTTTTCGAACAACTAACCAACCAATCAAAACAAACTTCCATTTAACGAATTTAACAAATGCATAAAAATATTACAAATTTCAAATATTTTTCTTTCTGATAGGTTCAAGCAAGTATAGGCACTTGTTAGTTTAACCGAATGCAGCCCTAACTCTACTCCAGCTAGAACGGCCAGAACTTATAAAAGTGTAGCATTTTCTCCAAGCTCTATGAGTTCAGAACTTATAAATGTGGAACAAGTTCCCCAACTAATTTCTAACAGACTTGAGCCAAAAAATAATATTTCTTTATAGAGAAGACTGATAACGCTAAAACATATCGAGTTTTTAGCATTAAATCATGTCTAGTTTTAGTTGATTTTTAAAGTATTTTGAATAAATTGATTAAGAATGATGTTATTTTGCATTG